>VZQC01000239.1:535895-558580 GCA_009823505.1 Rhizomys pruinosus | reverse complement strand
TTTTTTTGGCTTTTCGAGACAGGGTCTCCCTGTAGCCCCAGCTGTCCTGGAACTCACTCTGTAGACCAGGCTGGCCTTGAACTCACAAAGATCCGCCTGCCTCTGCCTCCCAAGTGCTAGGATTAAAGGCGTGCGCCACCACGCCCGGCCAAGAATATTTTATGAGCTGGGTATGGTGGTGTACATCTTTCATACTAGCACTTGGAAAGTGAAGGCAGGCCAGCCTGGTCTACATATGAGATCAAGGCTAGCCTAGTCTACATAGCAAGTTCCAGGCTAGCTGGCGCTACAGAGAGATCCTGTCTAAAAAGCACTCCCTCCCCCCAATATAGAATGTTTTACTTTCTTTTTCTTGGTCACATTTCCATGATCTCAGTCTCTAATTTATTTTTTCTTTCCTTTTTATTTTTTAAGTGATTATTCTTATTCCAGGGGCGACTGCTTTGACACTGGTTTTATTTGTGTTTCTCCATGAGTAAGTACCCATTGCCTTGGCCTCTCTTGAGAAGTCTTCATGTGTTCAGTTATTCTGGAGAGAGAGCTGTAGTTGACACCATTTGATGTGTTATATCGCAGTGCACTGCCATCTCTGGCTTTGCTGTGGCTTATGGCTAGGCACAAAATTATATTACAGTGTGCTGCAATCTCAGGCCTTATTGTGGCTTATGGATCAGCATGCAGTGATATTACAGTGTGCTTCGGCCTCCGGCTTTGCTGTGGTTTGTGTGTAGGCATGCATGTTATATCACAGGAAACTGCAGACCTGTGCTTTGAGCTGGCTTGTGGGTAGACAGGCAGTTCTATTGCAATGAATTGCAGTCTTGGGCTTCATTGTCGTTTGTGGATATGCATGTTTGTTTTCGTTACTTCAGACTTACACATTAAGATGCTGGCGGAGTATGTTTGTTTTCTCTTTGTTTCTCTGTCTGGTAGTTAAAGGCTAGGCAACAAGTTCAGGTTTAAGAGGCTGCCACCCTCCCAAAGCAGTTTGGGATTCCTTCATGTGAGTATGTTCACTGCATTTCTTGAGGGACTGTGCAGAGCTGACTGCCTGCTGCATAACAATTGGCTTGGTGGTGAAGAGAATTACAGTCCACTGGAAGGACAGGAGTTTAGTTAGAATCTCCAACTCTGGATCATTTAGCTAACTACTCCGTATTTTGTCTGGATCATCGGTTAATTAATTCACCCACACTGAGGTAGTCAGAAGCACCTTAAACAATTCCAACACACAATCTCTAAGTATCATCTTAAAATTACTCAAGTGTGGTGACTTGATAGCTGAAGAGGTCCCAATGGCTTGAGAGGTAGTCCCAGTCGCTCAGGCTGACCTCTGCTCCCTGGGGCTGGGCTCCCAAATGGCTCAGCTTGTATCCAGTACTGGGTTATAGGCCCCAGGCCCTAGCTTCAGAACCCAGAGTGCCACAACTGTTGCTTGGAAGCTGAAGATCCAGTAGCGGCTGGGCTTCTTGTTTGTCTACTGGGTTCTGCCCTCAGTAAACACTCATTTCTGAGTGATCTTGGCTTTGCTAGGCACCCGGTTTCTGAATGCCATCCAGGCAGATGCATTTATCTGGAGTGTTCTAGTTTGCATCTCTGTTGCTGTGATAAACACCATAGCCAAAAGCAACTGGGGGAGGAAAGGGTTCATTTAGCTTACCATGTTACATAGTCCTTCATGGAGGGAAGTCAAGGCAGGAATCTGAGGCAGGAACTGAAACAGACACCATGGAGGAATGCTGCTTACTGGCTTGCTTCCCCTGGGTTGCTCAGACACCTAGGAAGGTACACAGGCCAGGCCCAGCTGCATCGGGATTGTACTACCACAGTCACCCCTCCTATAGCAAGTTCTAATCAAAACAATGCCCCATAGATATGCCCACAGGCCAATTGATGGAGAAAATTCCTCAGTTGAGGTTCCCTCTTCCCAGGTACAGCAAATCTATAACCAAGATCAGCCATCACTCCTAGTAATTGAGTTATGGAAGGGTTCAGCTTGCTGCTGACAACTGGAGTCAGCTGTGTGGTTGGAAAGTGGCCAGTGCAGGAAGAACAAGGGAAGCAGAAATAGACAGAGAGAGAGTGTGCGGAGCTGATGAGAGGCTGTAAGCAGTCACAGAAGAGGAGCTGCAGGCCCCGGTAAGCAGAGGGCTCCTAAAGAGATGTTCAGTGTTCAGGGACAAGGGTCTCAGAGGTGAGGCTGAGATCTGTAACAGCAGTCACTGCCCAGTCTTGAGATCCTGATAGCCAAGGCTTGCGTGGGTAGCTCCATTAGAGGGCACCATTTGCCCCTGCTGCTGCCTCTGCTTGTTGCTGCCAGGCACTCAGCAAAATGAAAGCTGCCAGAGAGCAGCCTTGGCAATGCTCCTGGCTGACCTGTGGCTTCCACCCAGGTAGAGCAGGAGCACCTCCACTGGCTGGTGGCTGCCAGCTGTCCTTCATCCTTACCTGCCACTCACTGTCAACTTCAGTTGAGATCGGACCCAAGGGTGACTTACATTCCACCAGTCTGTCTGTCTGTTCATGGCTTATTGATGATGCTCACGTTGCGAGAGGCATCAAACATGGTTTTTAGCCTCTTTTTTTTTTTCCGGTCTTTTCGAGACAGGGTCTCCCTGTAGCCCCAGCTGTCCTGGAACTCACTCTGTAGACCAGGCTGGCCTTGAACTCACAAAGATCCGCCTGCCTCTGCCTCCCGAGTGCTAGGATTAAAGGCATGCACCACCATGCCCCACAATTTTTATCCTCTTGATAATAGTCTTTCCTGGAGCTGTAGAGATGTCTCAATGGTTAAGAGTGCTGGCTGCTCTTGCAGAGGATCTGGGTTCGGGTCCCAGCATTCACACGGAGGCTAACAACCATCAGTAACTCCAGTTCTAGGGGATCTGACACCTCCTCCTGACCTCCACAGGCACTGCACAACATGGGAGAAATACACTCATATACATAAAACAGTAAATAAAATATTTTAAACATTTTAAAGGAAAAGAAATAATCCTTCCATTGGGTCTCCAGGACCCTGAATCTGCTGGGTTTCCTCTTACACTTGAGCCAGTTCCCAGCTTCTTCTGCTATTTGCTGCCATACTTGATTGATAAGTCCCCCTGTCTCTCCTCCTCACATATTCTACCAGAGTGATTTTATCCACTTCAACAGCCCCACCTTCTGTTATGACTATTTGCTACACGTCTTGTGATGAAGGACTTAAACAGCACCCAATGGCTGAACTTGTGAAACCTGACCTGGACCCAAAGGGACTCACCCCATTTCATTAATCATTTACAGTTATTGCGGCGGAAGAGGATGCATTCACCATGGGAAGCAGAGTTAGCTAGCAGAGGCTGTGGGAAGCATGCTGCATAGGAAGGAGGGCAGGAGCCTCAAGGCTGCCAGGGAGGTGACTGGCCTGTTTGAACAATTATACAAACTGGCGGGAAAGTGACACCTAGGTTGATAATTAAATAGGGGTCCAGCTGGGGCAGAAGGCAGGGTCCAGATGGGTGTCTTGTCCTCCTACTTGGTGTGGAGCGTATCTGGAGAGTGGAACTATGCATGGCAACTAGATTGTTGTGTCCAATCTTTTGTGAGACTCAAAGATGTCAAGGGATCAACTGAAGATTTATCTCTTACAGTGTACATTCTCATGTTCCCACACGTGTACACAAAGCTGAGGTAACCAGTTGTGTTTCATCATTGCAACCTTTTCTTCTTTTTTTAAATTTTATTTATTTCCGTATGTGTATGAATGTACTGTCTGCATGCAGGTTTGTGCACCCGTGTCATGCAATGCCGCTGAGGTCAGAAGAGGGTGTTGATTTCCCCTGGAACTGGAGTTCTCCTAGAATTGGAGTTTCAGACGGTTCTCAGCCGCCATGTGGGTGCTGGGGATCGAACCCGGGTCCTCTGTAAGAGCGGTTGGCGCTCTTAACTGCTAGGCCATCTCTCCAACCCCGCAACACTTTCTTCTTTATAACCCGGTGCCTCTGTGACATTTCCTATGAGATGCTAAGTTAAGGCAAACCCAACTCACCCCAAAAATCTTGGCTCTTGCTCTCGTCCTCTCTCGGCCTCTCTCCTCACAGTAAACAGTTCTCAGCTGCACAAAGCAGAAATTTAGGAATTCTGTTCTCTTCATACTTCACAATATATTCCATCAGAAACTCAGTTTTAGATCAGAAACTCAGTTTTAGACATTCCTCCCACAGTCACCCAGTCCTCTCTATTTCTTTCTTCTTCTTCTTCTTCTTCTTCTTCTTCTTCTTCTTCTTCTTCTTCTTCTTCTTCTTCTTCTTTTTTTTTGTCTTTTCGAGACAGGGTCTCCCTGAAGCCCCAGCTGTCCTGGAATTCACTCTGTAGACCAGGTTGGCCTTGAACTCACAAAGATCTGCCTGCCTCTGCCTCCCAAGTGCTAGGATTAAAGGCGTGCGCCACCACACCCGGCAGTCCTCTCTATTTCTACCACCACTGCTCAGCTTGTGTTACTGTCTTGCATTTTGGCACCTGTCACAGCCTCCTAAGTCTTCCCAGTCTTGCTCCTTTCTACTATGCTTTTATACAGCAGCTAGAGGAAGTTTTCAAAAGGATGAAGTATGGGGCTGGGAAGATGGCTCAGCAGTTTTAACCACACTGGCTGCTGTGACCTGGGTTTGGTTCCCAACACCCACATGATGGCTAACCACTGTCATCAGAAGTTTCAGTTCCAGGGGATTCTGGAACTTACATACATCCAGGCAAAACACTCATATACATAAAACGTATGAAGCACTTATCAACAGATGAGTGGATGAGGACAATGTGGTGTGTATTCATACAGGGTAGTTTTATTCAGCCATAAAGAATAATGAAATGATGTCATTTGCAGGACAACAGATGAGTCTGGAGATCATCACGCCACATGAAATAAGTAAGTCCTATGATGACAGGTGTCGTATGTTTTCTCTTATGGGGAAGCTAGGGGGAACAAGTCGTGGGGGAAGTGGAGACACGGACAGGGAAGGGGAAGATGGGGTGGAGGGGAGAGAAGATAGAGCTATCGTTTATAAAGGTATATCATCTTTTTGATAAAATATAATAATGAACATGACGACAAAGTTAACTTGTGCTAACAAAAAGCGTGTCTTTATTACACTTTTTATTGGAATATTATACTTTTTTATTAGCATGAACAGTCTCAGTGTGTTCCTGGGTGAGAGGAAGGTTGAGAACAACTCAAAGCAGTGAGCACTAAAATTGCTATAGTCCCAGAATGACTAAGAACACACATGTGATAAATATAATGAAATCACTGCTTTGTGTGAGGCTCCTTGCCAAGAGATGGTGTGCTGGAGGGTGTTCCCCATCCTAAAGGCTTCTTAGTGGTCCCTTGTTAGACCCTAATTGGCAATAACATCATCACTACTATCATCGCCATCACCATCACTACCACCACCACCATCATCTTGTAGGCATAAGGACAAGGTCCCTTTGTCAGGGTAGACTGGGTGGTGCTTGAGCAGTTCAAACTCCAGTGGACTCTGGTCCATCTAGTCAACTCCCAAGAGTGATCACTGCTCACCTCACTGAATTGCTGAGCCAGTGTACTTCCCCTGCAATTTCCCCGTCCTTAGTTTATTGGTTTCTTCACAAAGTTTTGAAAATACATAGATTTCTTCTAGGTTCACTGATTGTATCTAAATTCATTGGCACTGTTACAATGGATTCTTAAAATTAATTTTAAAATCTTTTTTGAAAGATTTTATTAACATCACTTTCTTTAAGAAGTAACATTGAAAAACTTTGTATAGGTTGGAGAATTTTGAAAGAGAGTGAATGGAAAGCTCACATTGTAGTAACATTGATCAATTTCACATTATTGTTGAAGCATGGTAGTATAATTTTGCCAGTAGTCAATGTTCAGAAATTATAGTAGACATAGAACTTCAAATTTATGTTCTAAGATATAGTTATATATTTTTAGTTTGAGGAGTATAACAGTTCAGTTTAGGTATTATACTTCTATTTCTTTCTTTGTTCTTGTTGTTCCCTTTAATTTTATATTACTCCAAAATATGAATATATATACTNCTTAATTTATGTGCACAATATAGAATGAAAAAACTTTGAAGTGGCCACTTTTAACAGAAACCAACACAGAGGAACACACATGACACAAATCTCAGACACATGAGAGAACAGTTAACACACAGAGAGCTTGCATAGACATTTGACTTAATATAATGAGAGATTTCCTTTTTCCTTAAGGTGGGCATTAAGTTCCCTACCCACCTTGTCCCATATTTTGGGATGAATGGAGGGGCCGTCCAATATAACACGTGGACAGAGGTCTCCAATAAATATAAAAAACTTTACCAAATCTTTTTTCCTTTTTTCTTTACCCTAACTCCTTTCTCCCTGAAAGAACACTAAAAGAAGAAATAAACTTTTCTTCTTTGCTTTATGATTGGCCCATTATGTACTGAATGGGATGAAGGCAAAATCACTTACTTTCTTCTAGAGGTCCAGCTTCTGCGGGCGACGGAGAGTCCTCATCACTTACTTTCATCTAGAGGTCCACTTCCATGAGCAACGGAGAGTCCTCAAAGTCAAAATGCAGCTGCTACCAATGTCTCTTCATCCGGTGAGGGGTCTGCGACCACTTGAGTCCCACGTGTGGGTGCCACCTGTCCCATATCCTGTGGGACTCAGTTACTAGTGGGTTTCGAGGGGAGACCCCCAAACCTGAAATATAATGGGCGAGAGAAAAGAGCGAGACCTTGCTAAGGTTGTCAAGGTCTATTTTAATGGAATAAGCAGTTACATTTATACTTTGAGGAAAGGCAGGAAGAGAGGAGGGGGAGCGGTGGGGATAGTTAGGGCAAAGGTGGTCTGGCATGACTTGCAAAACGTGTTTAAGATAAGCTTGGAATGTCCTGTGGGCTGGAACATCCTGAGGCTTATCTTCAGCAAACATTAGCATAGTCCCGGACCCATGCTGGGCAAGCAGGGTGTGTTTGGGCCTGTCCAGGTGGGACTGTGTCTCGGTCTCCAACATAATACATTCTGGTCACATTCACCCCTTCCCGGCAACCCTCTCTTATTTTCTGCTAATCCCCACCACAGACACCCATCCCAGCACGTCCCCTTCTCATCTTTGTATTTTTGGTTTTTTTTGTTTGTTTGTTTTGCTTTATGATCCAGTGCATTTAGCCAGAGCTACTCAAGTGGACACAGCTGTGGAGCTATCTACTGGAACTTGAGCAACTTGCCAGTGGCTACATCACTGAAGACACTGACTTCTCCCCCAGGAGCCCTCAGCTGCCAATATATTCCAGGCCTGGACAAAGCTGGGCCCCGTGAACCTTTCTCCTTCTATGACAAAGCTGACAGGCTTAGCATGGGGCAGGCCCTCTGATTACAGCTGTTCATGAGTGACATGGCCATGCCATGCCCATAAAATACCATAGCATAACTTCCCCCTCTATCCTTAAGCTTATTTATTTGTTTATTTATTTTGCCCTTCCTTCCATGGTGCTCCATCAGCCTTGAAGCCAATGGTATGTCTGTCCAGTTTAGAGCTGAGCACTCACCAGTCACCTATTCTCAGCCCGTTTTGACCTGCCACGAGTCTCCCATTCACTACAAACAGAAGCTTCTTTGATCAAGGGTGATCAAAGTGGGTAGACACATATCCAGGAGGCGGTTTGACATGTGCATTTAACAAAACAAAAGTAGTAGGTTCAGGGCTGGAGAGATGGGAGTTGAGAGTAATGACTGTTCTTACTGATGACCTGGGTTCAATTCCCAGCATCCACATGGCAGCTAACAACTGTCTGTCACTCCAATTCCAGGGGATCTGACACCCTCTTCTGACCTCCATGGACACTGTACAACATGGGTGTACTTCCACACATGTAGGCAATACACTCATATACATAAAATAAAAATAGTAAATAGGGGCTGGAGAGATAGCCTAGTGGTTAAGAGCACTGACTGCTCTTGCAGAGGACCCAGGTTCGAGCCCCAGCACGCACATGGCGGCTGAGAACAGTCTGTAACTCCAATTCCAGGAGATCTCCAGTTCCAGGGGAATCCGAGACCCTCTTCTGACCTCCGCAGCATTGCACAACACGGGTGCACAAACCTAAATGCAGACAGTACATTCATACACATACAAAAATAAATAAAAATTAAAAAAATAAAAAATAAAATAAATAAAAATAGTAAATAAAGCCGGGTGTGGTGGCGCACGCCTTTGATCCTAGCACTCAGGAGGCAGAGGCAGGAGGATCTTTGTGAGTTCAAGGCCAGCCTGGTCTACAGTGTGAGTTCCAGGACAACTGGGGCTACAGGGAGACCCTGTCTCTAAAAAGACCCCCCCCATGGGGCTGGAGAGATAGCCTAGCGGTTAAGAGCGCCAACTGCTCTTGCAGAGGACCCGGGTTTGATCCCCAGCACCCACATGGTGGCTGAGAACCGTCTGTAACTCCAGTTCCAGGAGAACTCCAATTCCAGGGGAATCCGAGACTCTCTTCTGATCTCCGCGGCATTGCAGGACACGGGTGCACAAACCTACATGCAGACAGTACACTCATACACATACAAAAATAAATAAAATAAAAAAGACCCCCCCAAAATAGAAAATAAATATTATTTTTTAAAGAACACTTCTTGCAGAGGACCCAGTTCAGTTTCCAGCACCCACATGGTGGCTCCCAACTGTCCCGCAGATGCTCCAGGACAGGTGAGGCCCTTTTCTGGCTTCCCTGGACACCAGATATGCACATGGAACACATACATATGTGCAGCTCAAACCACTCATACACATAAAATACAAATAAGTAGATCTTGGGGCTGGAGAGATGCTTAGCAGCTAAGAGCACTGGCTGTTCTTTTTTTTTTTCATTCTTTTTTTAAATTTTTATTTATTTCTGTATGTGTATCAATGTACTGTCTGCATGTAGGTCTGTGCACCCATGTCGTGAAATGNTGTACTGTCTGCATGTAGGTCTGTGCACCCGTGTCGTGAAATGCCGTGGAGGTCAGAAGAGGGTGTCGGATTCCCCTGGAACTGGAGTTCTCCTGGAATTGGAGTTTCAGACGGTTCTCGGCTGCCATGTGGGTGCTGGGGATCAAACCCGGCTCCTCTGTAAGAGCAGTCGGCACTCTTAACCGCTAGGCCATCTCTCCAGCCCCGCACTGGCTGTTCTTACTGAGGACCTGTGTTTGATTCCCAGCAACCCAATGGCGGCTGGGAATCAAACAATGGTCTGTACCTTTAGTCCCAGCTGGCTGCCTGGAGCTCACTATGTAGACCAGGCTGGCCTTGAACTCACAGAGATCCACCTGCCTCTGCCTCCTGAGTGCTGAGATTAAAGGTGTGGGATTTGTGTTTAATAAACTATAACTTCTGGGACCAGCATTATCAACCCATGAATGGAGTCTCTATTCAAGTTCTTTTTCAATTACAGACATAGGTTTTAGTGTTTAATTTGTAAGTATTTATTTGAGAAGGGCACCTACACTATCATGCATGTATGGAGGTCAGAGAACAACTTCTAGGGGTAGGTTCTCTCCTCTACCATGTGGTTCTTGGGATGAAACTCAGGTTGTCAATTTCAGCAGCAAGTGCCCCTACTTGCTGAGCCATCTTACCAGCCCAGACTCATAGGTTTTGATTTTCACATCAATGGAACAGCTTCATGGAGGTAAAGTCAAGTTTGTAAAACTTAGCAGAAACTCTATCTACTGAAAGCACTGAGTTTGTGATGACCTGGTATATGAAAGAATTTCAGGTTAGTGACTTGCCTGCAGAGCAAGAAATTAACGGAGGGGCTGGGGAAATAGCTCAGCAGATAAAGTGGTTGCCACAAAAATGTGAGGACCACAGATTAGAGTCCCAGAACCCACATAAAAGCTGGGCAGATACGGTAGCACTCAAGGATAAGACAGGGGATCCCTGGAGCAAACTGATTAACGCAATTAGCTGGAATTGGCAAGCTCCAAGTACAGAAAGAGACCCTGCCTCAATAAATAAAACTTGGCAAAATCTATCTACTGAAAGTAATGAGTTAGTGATGACATGGTATGTGAATGAGTTTCAGGCTAGTGATGCACCTGCTGAGAACAATGAAGGAAGAAACTTGATATCAACCTTGGGCTCCACATGCATGTTCATACATGTGTGAACCACCACATACATGTGGACATATATGTATGCACACATATGCACATTGTAAGAAAGAATAAAAGATAAAAGAAAGAACAAAAGAAAGAAATGAAATTAACCATGAAGAAACCTCCTTTGAAAGCACCAGAGTTGAGTGTGTGACCCAAACATGGCCAGAACTGTTGTAGAGAAACTTGGAATTTCCAGAAGTGACTAACAGCAACCAAGGGTGTTATTTTCATTTTGGTATTTCTCGTGTTTTATTTTTGAGATGGGGTCTCATGTAGCCCACAGTGGCCTACACACTAAGTAGCTTAGGCTGACCTTGAACTCCTGACCCTCCTGCCTCAGTCTCCCAAGTGCTGGGCTTATAGGACTATGCTACTACACAGCACACAAACCAAAGATTCTAAGTGTAATACAGAAAACTAAGAATGAAGATTTAGAGTAAAATGGGAGAACAGGGAAGAAAAGGGCTCTTGGTAAAGTTCTTAAAGCTGCTCAGGAAATTTGCCTTGTTTCTCTAGCTATTACTGGTCCATTATCTAATTTGGCTTTTTTCCCAATCATATTACATACTTCTTGGAAGAGATGACCACCACTGACATTAGGGCTCTGATTGATAATCTTGACTGCTGGAAAGTGGCCCGGTGTAGAACCTTGTAAGAAGCATCTTCACTAATACAAAACTAGACACCATGTTCTGAAGACATTGAGTAGAAGATAATTGTAATGCCACTATTGACAGTACTATTGTTGCATGTGCCACATGCAGAAAGACAGATACCAGGCATTCATTTCCTCCAGGAAGCAGTTTATTATTGCTAGTTCCTGGCTCCATAAGATAGTCCTCAAAAGCAGAGCCTCAAACAAAGACCCAGTGTTTTATACCCTCTGTTAGTTCCCCTTTACACTTCCATATACGGTAACACACCTATCCTCATTGGGTTCCCTGCACTACAAGGTCATGACAGGCAGAACTGTGTACAAGCACTCAAGCATGGACCAGGCTACATTCCTTTTCCTTGTTCTCTGGGGTAGAGGGAGGGGTGTTCCCACCACACTGTCTACAAATAATGGATTGATCTATTTCTATATAAACACTGTCAAAGACCAGCTTTTATTTATTTATTTATTTATTTATTTATTTATTTATTTATTTATTTATTTTTGTCTTTTCGAGACAGGGTCTCCATGTAGCCCCAGCTGTCCTGGAACTTGCTCTGTAGACCAGGCTGGCCTTGAACTCACAAAGATCCGCCTGCCTCTGCCTCCCAAGTGCTAGGATTAAGTGAGTACCACCACGCCCAGCAGACTTCAGCTTTTAATACATGCTTATTTGAAGGCTGAGAGATGGTTCAACAGTTAAAGGCACATATTTTCTTGCAAAGGACCTGAATTTGGTTCCCAGCACCCATATAAGCAGGCTCACAACCACCTGTAACTCCAGGTCCAGGGCATTCGACATTTTCTTCTGGCCTCTGCAGGCACCTGCATTCATGTGTGTATACCCACACAGATATACATATGTACACATAACTAAAAATAAAATAAAACTTAAAAAAAATATATATATATATATTTATGGGACTGGAGAGATGGCCTAGCAGTTAAGAGTACTGGCAGCTCTTGCAGAGGACCTGGGTTCGATCCCCATCACCCACATGGCAGCTGAGAACCATCTTTAACTCCAGTTCCAGGGGAATCTGATGCCCTCTTCTGAGCTCCATGGCATTGCACGACATGGGTGCACAAACCTACATGCAGACAGTACACTCATACACATATAAATAAATAAATAAATAAATAAATAAATAAATAAATAAACAAATGAATAAAAATTTAAAATTAAAAATATATATATTTATTTCAAAATTTGAGGATGAAATATTGGCATATTTTAAAATATTGCAATTTTTTATTTTATTTATTTTAATTTTCTTTCTTTTTTGGATGTGTATGAATGTTACTGTCCTCGCATGTAGGCTTGTGCACCCGTGTCGTGCAATGCCCTCGGAGCTCAGAAGAGGGTCGCAGATGCCCCTGGAACTGGAGTTCTCCTAATTGGAGTTTTGAATTGGAAGTTACGGCTTCCACCTGTTGGGTGCTGGGGATTGAACCAGTCCTCTGCAAGAGCAAGTCAGGCTCTTAACCACTAGGCTATCTCTCTAGCCCCTTTTATTTAGTGCTTATTTTTATTTTTATTTTTTTTATTATGTTGGTCTTTTCGAGACCAGGGTCTCCCTGTAGCCCCAGCTGTCCTGGAACTCGCTCTGTATACCAGGCTGGGCCTTGAACCCACAAAAGATCCGCCTGTCCTCTGCTCCCAATGGTAGGATTAAGGGGTGTGCCACCACGCCAGTCTATTATTTTTATTTATTTATTTATTTATTATTATTTAAAAAATTTTTTTGGTTTTTTGAGAACAGGGTCTCCCTGTAGCCCCAGCTGTCCTGGAACCACTCTGTAGAACCAGGCTGGCCTGGAACTCACAAGAGTCCACCTGCCTCTGCTCCCAAGTGAGCTAGGATTAAAGGCGATGCGCCACCATGCACGGCTATTTATTTATTTTTTATGTGTAGGAATGTACGTCTGCATGTAGTCTGTGCACCCGTACGTGCAATTGCCGCGGAAGGTCAGAAGAGGGCTCGGATTCCCCTGGAACTGGAGGTGTCCTGGAATTGAGTTACAGATGGTTCTTAGCCGATGTGGGTTCTGGGATTGTAACAAACTGGGACCTCTGCAAGAGAGGTTTGGCGCTCTTAACCGCTAGGCCATCCCTCCAGCCCAAAATATTGCAATTTTAAAACTATAAATGCTTAATTATCTTTGTTTTTTAAAGATTTTATTTTATTTTATTTATTTATTTATATTATTTTATATCTTTTTGAGATAGGGTCTCCTTTCTTTAGTCCCAGCTGGCCTGGGCTTGCCTATAGACCAGGCTGGCCTTGAACTCACAGAGATCCGCCTGCCTCTGCCTCCTGAGTGTTGGGATTAAAGGTATGTGCCACCAAGCCCAGCACTAAAGACGGTTCTTAGCCACCATGTGGGTGCTTGGAATCAAACCTGGGTCCTCTGCAAGAGCAGTCAGTGCTCTTAACCACTCAGCCATCTCTCCAGCGCCCAAATGTTAATTTATATTACTGAATTCAGGTTGAACCAATCTGTGTTCTTTGGCATGTGTACTCTTCATGCAACCATGATATGATCTCTTATTATTAATCAATTCTCTCTTAGCATTATTTTTTGAAAAATTAATTATATATTTGGTTAAAATAACTTGTGTTGGTTCATTGCAGTTCTTTTTTGGATACAGAGTATTGTCTTAGTGGCCTGGAACTCAGATATAGACCATGCTAACTTTAAGCTAAAAGTTCATCCTTCTCCACTCCTTTACCAAACCTAGGATTAACAAGGATGTGCACCAGCAGACAGGCTTTTTCACTGCGCAGTATTTTTACAAAATACAGCTGTGGTTGTGGTGTGTGCACGTACATGTATGTGGAGGCTAGAGGTCAACCTTGGTGTCAGTCCTCAAAAACCAACTTGTTTATTGGGACAGGCCTCTCANCTCTATTTATTATTTATTTATTTAATTTTTTATGTTGCTTTTTCGAGTACAGGGTCTCCATGTAGCCCAGCTCAGCTGGAACTTGCTCTTGTAGTACCAAGTGCTTGGCCTTGACTCACAAGATCTGCCTGCCTCTGCCGTCCCAGTGCTAGGATTCAAGTGAGTGCCTGGAGCCTTATACGCGCCAGCAGACTTCAGCTTTTAATACTATGCGTTATTGGAAGGCTGAGAGATGGTTCAACCAGCTTAAAGAGCCACACATACTTACTCGCAAAAGGGTAAGTCGCTGAAATTTGGGTGTCGCCAGCAGCCCCATGCACTATAGCGTGGCTCGACAACCGACCCTGTAACGCTCAGGTTCGCAGCGCGTCGAATCTCGAGTGTCGATTGTCGTTCTTTGCATCTACTGGCTCTTCTCCAGCATCCGTGCAGTTCGAGTCGTCTAATACCGCAACACAAGATATAACATATGTGTCACTGCTCATAGGAATATATAAAGAGAAGAACTTGAAAACAGAAATGAAAAATAATATATAAGTATATATATAGACTTGCCCTAGGGTAACTAGGAGAGCCGGATGGCGTCATGCATTAAGCCTCAGAAGCTACTTTGGCAGCCCTCTTGCAGGAGGCAACCTGGTTCGAGTCCAGAGCATACCGTTCGGAGCGCCACAATGCTAGCTGAGAACCATACTTTAACTCCAGTTCAGGGGAATCTGTATGGCCTCTTCCTTGCACTCCATGAGCATAGTGGCACGACCATGGGTGCACCAACCTACATGGCAGACAGTACACTCACAAGTTCAGCACAGATAAAAGTAAATAAAATAAATGAAATAAATAAATAAATATAAACAAATGAATAGAAAATTAAAAAAATCGTAAAAATGGATATATATTTACTTTTCAATTCTGAGGATGGGAAGTAGGTATGGGTGACAGTAAATTTATTAAAAATTGCGAATTTTTAATTTTATGTATTTTAGAATGTTGTTATTTTATTTTTGTATGTGTATGAAGAGCGTAGACCTCTGCATGTAAGGGGCTTGTCACCCTTGGTACGTCAATGCGCTACGGAGCTCAGGGAAGGGGTCTGCAGATCCCCGTGGAACCGGAGGTTCTCGCTTACAAATTAGTGAGTTTAATGATTCGGTTGCTTAGCGCCAGCCCACCAATGTGGGTGCTGGGGGGATTGAGACCAAGGTCTCTGCAAAGAGCAAGTCAGGTGAGCCTTAACCACTGGAGGAGCTTCTCTCTAGCCATCGTATTTATTTTGATGCTTTAATTTTATTTTTTTATTTTTTTTAATTAATGTTTAGGGTCTTTGTCGAGAGACCAGGGTCTCCCTGTAGCGCCCAGCTGTCCTGCAACTCGCCTCTCGTAGGTGTACTGCAGGCTGGGGCCTTTTTATGAACCTACAAAGGAAGAAATGAAAATTTATTCCGCGCCCCCCTCTAGGTCCTCTGCGACATCCCAAGTGGTGAGACTTAAGGGGTGTGCTGCACCACCCAGGCTTATTGTTTATGTTATGTTATTTATTTATTTATATGTATTTATTTGTATTTCTGTATAAATCTCTTTTTTTTTTTTGTGTGTGAGACAGGGTCTCGCCGCCTGTAGCGCCTCTAGCTGGTCCGTGGACTCACTCAGTAGAAGCCAGAGGCTGATCACGCAAGCCCCGGAACATCACAGATCCACGCTGCCTCTGCTCTCCATCAGTACTGATGACTTATGGTTTTTCTTATAATCTCGTTTGGAGAATGATGCGGGAGAATCTTCTTATTGTCTTACTGTCGTTAGTATTTTACTTGTGTTATTGTGTACATGGAAGTGTACTGTCTTGCATGGTAGCTCTCTGTGCACACGAGTATCGGTGCAATGGCCGTGAGGGGAGACGTCAGAAGAAGTGGGTGTTCTCTCTAGTGTTTTTACTGTACGAACTGGAGGTTTCTCCGTCCTGGATGGGATTTCAATTGGTAATTATGTAGTTCTGTAGTGCCTGAGTATTTGAGGTCTCAGGGGTTTGTAACTAACTTTCGGGCCCCTGCCCTAAGAGAGGGTTGGCGGCTCTTAAATGCTAGGCCATCCATCCAGCCAACCATGAATAATATATCTCTGCAATATGAAATAACTATAAATGATTTCACACTATTTTATCTATTCATTTCTTTGTTTTTCTTTAAAAAAAAAAAAAAAAAAATTTTATTATTAATTTTATTTATTTAGAATTTTATATATATTTGCGGTGAAGATCTTTTGCACGATAGAGGCGTCCTCTCATCTTTAAGTTCCCTACAGCTGGCTGTGGGGAGCTTGCTTCACTATTAGATCCGATAGGCTGGCGTCTTAGGAATCCACAGAGATCTTTGCCTACTGCCTCTGCCCATCCTGCACTGTGTTGAGATTAACCATTGGTATGTCCCACCCAAGCCCTCATTGCGACTTAATAAGAACGTTACTTAAGCCCACCCAACATGTTGAAATGTTTGGATCCCGAAGAAAGCCGGCGTCTCTGCAAAGAAGCAGTCCGAGTTGCTTTCTTAACCAACTCAGGTAATTAGCTCCATACTCCTCCAAGTCGCGCAAGATGTTCGTTAAATTTTTATATTAAAAGGAAATTCAGTCGTTGTATAAACCATCTGCGTGTTCGTTGGCACAGTAAAAGTGGTACTCCCTTCAGTGTGACAAGCCATGACTATGATTCTCCTTCATAGCTAACAATTGCTCTACTTTAAGCATTATTGTTTTTTGTTAAATAATATTTAATTAGATATTAATGGTTAGAAATACTTGTGTTGGTTCATTCTGAAACAGATATCTCTTTGATATTTGGGAAATGACAGAGTTAAGTAATGTGTTTCATTAGCTGCACTGGAGACTGAGGGACGTATATTAGTGACCAAGAGCTATACATTGTATGTCGTAGTTCGGCTACCGAAGCTAAAAAGAATGCCTTCATGGCCATGCTTCTCTCTAAGACCTAGGATTAATCAAGTCGTGATTGGCTCCATCAGCAATAGAACCGCAAGCTTTTGTATCATCTGGGCTAGGCAGTAAATTTGGTTGTACTTAAAAAAAGACAGCATTGTGGTGATGGTTTTGATGTGCACGTTGCGTACACAAGAAGAAGAGGGAGGAGGGTGATTGTTTAATGTGGATGGTAGCATAGAGGGTTCAACCTGTTGGATGTTAGTCCCATAACAACACCGCATACTATCGTTCTATCCTGGGCCACGAAGGGAGTCTCTAATTGGGACGCTGGGTCTCACCATCCGAGTTATAGGCCCAAGGCTAGTACTGGTGCAGCAGAGAGATGCACACCTATGTCCGTCAGTATCTCCAATATTGGGCTTTAATATGTGCTTTCACGTCCTCAACTAGGATTTTTTGGAATGGTTGGGATTCACTACTCATGGCCCTCACTTGCTAGATGGACGAAGTGCTTATCAAAACAAAGAACTGAGTCTTTCTCATACATCATTTCAAATTTTATTTATTTATTTATTTATTATTTATTATTTATTTTGTTCATAATATATACTTTCCAATTGACTCCGGTGGCCATTATACCTTGTTTTTTTTTTTTTTTAATGTTTTTTTTTTTTATTTATTTCTGTATGTATAGAAATGTACTGTCTACATGCAGGTCTGTTTCGCACACATGTGTACGCGGAGGTCAGAAGAGGTGGTGTCAGATTCCCCTGGGAACTGAAGTTCTCTTGGAATTGGAGTTCTCTTGGTATTGGAGTTTCAGACGGCTTCTCGGCCACCATGTGGGTGCGGTAATTGAACCCCGGGTCTCTGGCAGAGCAGTCGGGCTCTATAACCGCGTGAGGTCCATGTCTCCTCAGCCCCTGCATTACCTGTTTTTATATCAGAACCTTTAAAACCAGTGTTTGTTTTAATATATACAATTGGTACTTTTCTAAGGCCTCCTGAAAAAAGTAGTGACCCATGGTAGACCTGTTAGGTCAGGAGTCCCTGGAAAATTGGGATACGGTGTTGAACTTCACATCAAATTAAATATAGCATAGATCCGAGAGGTATTATATCGTGGCCCCTTCTCACTGCCGCCTCCGCCTGACCGCCGCGTGAGAGCGTAGCTTTATCTCCACGTCGGTGGCATTGCAGTCCAGGTTACCTGATGCGAGCCCGTCTCTGTGTAGTTCGCTTTGTTCTTTTAATATCCATTCCTCTCCACCAGAAATATTTATAACCTGGGCTTAATGTGGCGGCTAGCCAATCCACAGATGAGGGGATATGGCCATTCGTCTGTTTGTTGTTTGTTCTGGACTTGTGTACTTCACTTAAATAATATTATCTTCTAGCTCCATCCATTACCTGCAAAAGTTCATGCATGTTGTCTTTTTTTTGTTTGTTCCTTTTATTCTGGCCTTCTTTGAAGACAGGGTCTCCCCTGTAGTCCCAACTGTCCAGGAACTCAATATGAGGATCGGCCTGGCGCTTGCAACTCAAAAGATCCACCCTGCCTCCTGCTGTCACAAGTCTATGGAACCTTAGAGGCGATGTGCCACCCGATACGTCCGCGCAGTGGAGCACCGATTGAGGTATGTGGTCTGTTCGTTTAACGAGCTTTGGGCATAGAACTAGCCATACATATACACTGTACACAATTTTCTCTATCGCACGCTCAAATTCAAGTTGAGGGGATGTGTGGGTTGGTTCCATAGCTGTTTTGCTACTAGGTGAACCAGAGTCTGCAAAACAATATATGGCGTCGTGCATGTATCTCTGAGCTAAGATGAGTCTTGTGGGTATATTACCCAGGTTACGGAGTGGTATGACTGCGGTGCGAAATGCGCAAGCTCATTTTCGAGTCTTCCCAAGGGTATTCTCACACTTCGAATGTTCCATAGTGGCTGTGGATGGAGTCTTAACATTTCTGAGCCAGGGACAGTAGAGCGATGCTGAGTGTTACGCCACTGTGTTCCCGTACACCTCGTCGACAGCACGTTGTGAGATATAGTTTGTTTTATCGATTGATCCTAGCCTGCAGTGCTTATCGGGATGTTTGGAGTGGATATCAATTATGAGCGGGGGTGCTCTAACGATTTGGCATTCCAAATATATCATGTAGGAATAGGAGCAGGGTTTTTTTTTTTTTGTTATGAATTTTTGTATTTATTTTTGTTATGTGTAATGAGTGCTGGTCATGCATCTAGGGTTGCTCCGCAGCCTGTTGTGTGGTTGCTGCCGCAATTGCCTCAGAGGTCAGAAGAGGGTCGTCTCAGATTCCCCTTGGGACGACTGAAGTATCTCTCTGGGAATTTGGACAGTGTACAAGAAGACGTTGCTCAGCCACCATGTGGGTGTGGAGATCGAAACCAGGTCCTCTTCAAGAAAAGCCAATGCACTTAACCACTGAACCACTCACTCATTGCTCCAGCCCCTGATATTGAACACTTTTTAATATGTTTCTTAGCTATCTCTAATTCCACGTTCTTGTGAAGTCTCTATTCAGTTATTGCTCCATCTTTTGATGATTCATCTGCTTGTTTTCTTTCTTTGTTTTCTTGAGTAGCTTATATACTCTGGATTAAATACTATTGGTCGCAGATGTATCGTGCGAGTGAAGGTTCGCTCCCACTGCTGTGGGTTTTCTTGTCACTTCCTTTATTGTTTCTTTTGATGTACAGAAGATTTTTTTTTTTTTATGTACAGAAGCTTTTTCCCATTTGTCAATTGTCGATCTTAATTGGTCTTGTGTCAGCTGCTGGTATGTGTTAGGAAGTCTTTTCAATATGCCGTATGTCTTTGTAGTCGCTGCCAAGTTTCTCGGTCTATCTACTTCCCAGAGTTTGGAGTTCTTCACATTGAGGTCCTTTGATCCATCTGGGAATTAGACGTTTTTTTTAAAATTTTATTTTATTTATTTTTTCTCGTACTGTGTATGACCGTGCTTCTGCAGTGTCTGTGCACGTCCGTGTCCGTGCAGATGCCTTGGAGGTCAGGAAGGAGGGTGTCGCGGATTTCTCCTGGATGGTCTAACTGGAGTTCTCCTGGAATTGGAAGTTACAGACGGTTCTCACCCCACCTGTGTGGTGCTGGGGATCGAACACCAGGTCCTCTGCAAGAACAGGTCGGGTCGCGTGTTAAGCCGCCGAGACCATCCCTGCCAGCCCGGGAATTGACGTGTTGTTGGATACATAGGCGAGGAGGTAGGGCGATTCTAATTTCATTCTTCTCTGGGTGGTGATCCAGTTTTGCCAACACCGATTATTGAAGATGCTCTTTCTCCTTTGGTGATATTCTTAGGTGCCTCTTGTTCAGTATAAGAGTGGCTGAAGATTGTATGTGCTCGAGGTTGGGATCTTCAGTTCTTATTTCCATTGGGTCACCTGGTCTATTTTGTTGTGCCAGTAACCGAGCTGTTTTTATGATATATCGCCATGTATATAGATTTGATCGATCTGGTAGAGGCGATTCCCGCCCTGTATTGCTGCTTTCTTCAGGTGTTGCTTTGGTCTCATTTGGCTGTACCTGTTCGTTGGGTGTTATTCGAAATGAAATTGAGCGGGTTTTTTTTTTTATTACGGATAGCCTATAGGGAAGACAGGCTACTGTTGGGGATTTTGATTTGGATTGTATTAAATCTGTATGCTAGTTTGGGTAGGAATGGACATTTTTACCATAAAATTTCCCAATCCATGAGCAAGTGGGGGTTTTGTTCGCATCTTCTGATTGTGCTGCCAATTGTTCCTTCTTCAGGGGTTGAAAATGTTTTTGTAGAGATCTCCTTGGTGTCCTTTGGTTGTTAGGTTCTTTCCTAGGTATTATTATTTTTTTTGAGACTTTGTGAGTGGGAAGGTTGCCGTTGTTAGTCTCTTCTTTCAGTTTGCTTGTTTACTTAGGTGTAAAAGAAAGGCTATCTGATTTTTTCTGTAAAAGAATGTTTAAAAGTATCCTGCGACTTTACTGAAGCTCCTAATAATTTCTAGGAGTATCCTGGTGGAAGTTTTTTTAGTATCCCTTATGTAAACGATCATATCATCAGGAAAAGGGGATAGCTTGACCTTCCTCTTTTTCCAATTAGAACTCCTCTTCTAATTTTCCTTTTCTTTGACTATATTGCCCTAGCGGAAGGGTTTTACAAGCACTAGATTGGGAATAAGGAGTGGTGGGCGCTGAGAGAGGCCTAGGCCAGTTAAGAGCCGGCCGACCGCTCTTGCAGGGTACCCGGGTTCAATCCCCAGCCACCCACATGGGGACTGAGACGAAAGAACCGTTCTGAAACTCCAATTCAGGAGATACCCCAGTTCGAGGGGAATCTGGCACCCTCGTCTGACCTCCCGACGGCAATTTGCAAGACACAGGTGTTGCACGACCTACATGCAGACAGTCAGTTCATCACACAGTGACGAGAAAACTAATGAGAAATTAGATGTAGCAAAAATTAAAAGAAAAAAAAGAAAAGGAACACAGGGAGTGGTGGACTAAAGGGGGCAGCGTCGCCGAAAGTTCTGACCCCTGGTAAGGGGAATGCTTCTGGTCCAGTATTCCCATTTACGGGAGATGATAGTTGTTGGCTGTGGTTTCCTGTATATGGCTTTTGATTACATTGATGGGAATGAATTCCCTCCAGTCCAAATTCCCTCTAAGGGACTGGTAAACAATGAAGGGATGCTGGATTTGTGTCAAAGGCCTTTCTTTAAACGTCCAATTGAAAGATGATGGCTTGGTTTTGATCCTTTCGGTCTATTTTTTTGTTTGGGGAAATTGTCATCTATTATTCTGTTTAAAATCTGATCAACTTCTATTGCTCTAGAGATTCTTCCTCCTTCCTCTATTCTATGAGGCGGAGGTTTGATCTTTTTTTTTTTTCGAACATTTTTTTTTTTTTTTTGTCTTTTTGAGACAGGGTCTCCCTATAGCCCCAGCTGTCCTGGAACTCACAAAGATCTGCCTGCCTCTGCCTCCCAAGTGCTAGGACCAAAGGCGTGTGCCACCACGCCCAGCTGAGTCATTTATTTTTAATGATGTGCCTGTTTTAAAAAATATTACACAGAGATAACCAACTTTTTTTTATCACAACCTGACTGAAAATTCTTTGCTTAATATATTACTTTCCTTATTTCTATGACAACATACCTGACAAAGGCAACTTATGGGAGGAAGGGTCTATTTCCACTCATGGTTTGAGGGGATGCAGTCCATTGTGGTGGGAAGGGTGGGAGACAGAGCTGCTGTAGCTGTACAAGCACTGGGTCCACACTCAAGAAGCAGAAGAGGAACACTGGTGCTCCATCCAGGACCTCAGCCTATGGGATGGTGACAGCCACGTTCAGGACAGGTCTTCCCTCCTCAGTTAAACCTCTTTAGAAACACACTCACAGAGATGTGGCTCCTAGGTGATTCTGAATTCAGTCAAGTAGACAAACAACATTAGCCATCACATGTTAACATGTAACTTAATAATTATGATTATAATCCAAATAGTAAAGGCAACATACATGACTTTTATTCTAAAAAAGAAAAAGCAGTGATTGCTATAGGTTTTTGACAAAATTTTTACAGATTTTATTATAAACACATGCATATCTAGATATGAACACCTGCCACAAACATTCGGTAAATTTTCTATGTAAACAGCATCCACTTGAAAACACAGAGTTCTCACAAGGATATCTTGCCCTGCCACAGGCATCTGTACACCTTTCTAGGGGAGCTGGGATCCATAGTTTATGTAGAATAAATTCACTTAGGGGCTAGACAGATGGCCTAGCGGTTAAGAGCGCCGACCACTCTTATAGAGGACCTGGGTTTGATCCCCAGCACCCACATGGCGGGCCGAGAACCGTCTGAAACTCCAATTCCAGAAGAACTCCAGTTCCAGGGGAATCCGACACCCTCTTCTGACCACCGCGGCATTGCACGACACGGGTGCACAAACCTGCATGCAGACAGTACATTCATACACATACAGAAATAAATAAATTTAAAAAAAAA
>VZQC01000239.1:519835-531801 GCA_009823505.1 Rhizomys pruinosus | reverse complement strand
AGGCAGAGAAGGAGGGCAGAGGGACAGAGGTAAGCTGGATGCCAGCGAAGGAGCTAGGAAAAATTTTGGAATTTGGGTTCCAAGAGTCTTTAACCTCAAAGAAGAAGTCCAAGTAGGAGTTTTAAAGTATCACGGAGACCGGGTGTGTTGTGTGCATGCTTTTCATCCTAGACTTAGTTCAGGCAGGCTTAATGCAGGCGGATCTTTGTGAGTTCAAGGCCCCGCCAAGGCCTGGTACGAGTGAGCTCAGGACGGGGCTACAGGGGCCTACCGAAAAGACCAAAAAAAAAAAAAAAAAGAAATCTCAAAAAAGAACAAAGGTGGATTTTGTTGGTTTTTTTGTTTTCAATTTTTTTTAATTTTATTTATTTCTGTATGTGTTATCATGTACTGTCTGCCATGCAGGTCTGTGCACCCGTGTCTGTGCAATGCCACGGAGAGGAGGTCAGAAGATGGTCGGATTCCCCTGGAACTGGAGTTCTCCTGGAATTGGAGTTTCGGATGGTTCTCGGCCGCCATGTGGGTGCTGGGGATCGAACCAGGGTCCTCTGTAAGAGCAGTCGGCGCTCTTAACCGCTAGGCCATCTCTCCAGCCCTTGTTTTTTGTTTTATTCCTGTTGTGAATTGATTTTTTTACCTTTACCTGGATTGCGAAGTTGGCTGGCCAGCAGCCCTGATGGCATTCTGCATTGCTATTCAGGACTCTGCATCAGCTCAGGGAGGAGAATAATTGAAAAGAACCCCGAAACTTTTCACCAGGTATATATCTCCCCTGCCCATCTCCTCACTAAAAAGACATTTCCTCAAATAGGGTCCTACAGTGCAGATTGCCAGAAGAAAACTCCAAATTAGGAGCACCGTAATATATCTGGAAGAAGCAAAATATATCAGGAAAACAAAATATATCCAGAAAAATAGAAGTGAAAACAGGAGGCTCTTCTGAGAGTCCATTCTCCCTGTGTGCAGCCTGCGTGAGTCCATTCTCCCTGTGTGCAGCCTGCGTGAGTCCATTCTCCCTGTGTGCAGCCTGCGTGAGTCCATTCTCCCTGTGTGCAGCCTGCGTGAGTCCATTCTCCCTGTGTGCAGCCTGCGTGCGGTTTGTGGTACGGGGTCTGTCATCTCCTTTGATCTTTGTTTTTTCGATGGTTCTTTTGAAGCAGGGTCTTACTCTATGGCCCAGGCCTGCCTGGAACTTACTATGTAGCCCAGGTTGACCGAAAACTTGTGACATTACTCCCGTTTCATCCTCCTAAGTGCTGGGATTACAGGTATGAGCCACCACGCTTCGCCATTAAATGCTGCTTTTACTGGTGTGAGATGAGGGATTGCTATGTAGTGCAGATGGACTGGAATTCACGATCCTACTGTTTTGGTCTTCTGAGTGTCGTTGGCATTACAGCCTTGCATCGCTACACCTGGCTCATATGATATTGTATCAATCCTAAAACTATGCTATCGTCAGCTTCCTGTTTAATACCAGTTAAATACAAATCAGATGAACAAATGGAACCTTATATGAGTTAAAGACAATGCCCAAGATTCTTCAGAAAGAAAAGCACAGTCTTCTAAGTCATTTGTTCTCAATGACAGAATTAAAAAAGCAAATGATGCCTTTAATCCTAGCAGAGGCAGGCTGATCTTTGTGAGTTCAAGGCCAGTCTGGTCTACAGAGTGAGTTCCAGGTCAGCTGGGGCTACAGGGAGACACTGTCTCAAAAAGACAAAAAGAAAAAAGAAAAAAGAAAATTAACTCAGCCATGACAGGCAATGAGCACTGATCATGCACAATTTGGATGGCTCTCTGGGGAGTTCTGCTGAATAAAAAAGGCCAATGCGAAGAATCTTACAAACTCTATGACAAAATTTCAGAAATGAAATGGAGGTTGACGAAGGTTGGGCATCAGGGGACGAGGTGTGCGGGAGGGATAAGCACTGCTATTTCAGGACAACACAAAGGATTTCTGAGGTGATGGAACTCTTTGGTATCTAGACTGTGATGGTGGCTACATGGACCTTCCCATGTGCTGGAAGTGCATGGATCTAATACATATACAAGTAAAACTGGGCATGTTTGAATAATGAATTTTATCAATACCCTGGCTTTATGAAATGTTATTATTGGGGAAATCTAGATAAAAGTTACTCAGAATTTCTCTGCATAATTTCTTAGAAGTTCATATGAATCCATAATTATCTTAATAAAAACTTCCATTAAAATAATGAATCAGGCTGTGTCTTTGGCACCTGGGTCTTGCTTGTACATTATATACCTCCCTAAGTGTCATAGAAGAAAATATGATCTGAATCTTACAATCCCTAGGTTGGCTCACTGTACTCTGAGGGCTGGAAAGGGGGCATATCTAAGTTTTACCCTAGAAGATATAACCGAAGGCAAGGAAATGAGTCTGGGATAAACTCCCAGAGTACACTTCCTACCCTGAAAGCCAGGATACACTCAAATCTACACTGAACATTACNAATATATATTTAGTACTCTTAGTATATATTTTTCTGTGAAGTATGAAAACATATCAAATATATTTCTTTAACAAATATGCTATATTAATTGCCCAGTGAGGTGTCTCATGCCTTTAATCCCAACATTTGGTACAGCTGCTCTGTAAGATAGCCTCATTTTACATATCAAGTTTCAGAAAAACTTGTGTATATATATATATATATATATATATATATATATTGCTCCAACATTTTTATATTTCTGAGTCAACTACTGCTACACACTGAGTTTTCCCTGACTCTTGTGCCCAGCTATTGATGAGGGATAGTATTAAAGGCAAGACAGGAGGAAACATTCATGTTCCTTAGGTCTGTGGGCTGAGGCAATTGGTGGTGATGGTGGGAACAATAGTGTTTTCCAAGAGATAATAGGTGTGGCAGGAGCAGAGGTGAGGCTGGCCTTTGCCCAGCGACACAGCATGCCCCCCCCCGCCCCCTTCATTTGCCTTTTTCTTTTCCTGTTATACCCTTGTGGCTATTTCTTTCTTCCCCACTTTCTTTTCTACCTCTTTGTCTTGAATTTTCTTTTTCACCTCTTTGCTACATTTTCCTTTAATCAGTATGCACTGCTCATTAGTATACAATGAATCAGAAAAAAACAAACAAACCAGCGAATCACCAAAACCCAAAGAAACACAGTTCTTACATTAAGATTCTGTGACTTCTACATGAGACCACAGCTCCGGGGGGAAAACCATCTCCCCTCCAAAATAGCTTCCTGAGGCAGGAGGGCGGTGCGGAGTTAGGGAAACCTGACTTGTAGTCTGAGCTCCTCCCCGAACTTGCCACTTGACCTGCAGTAGGTTTGTTTGCTCTCCTACAATACAAAAGGGATGAATTCACAATTCTGTCTGAAGTCACTTTCAGTTTTGTTCCAAGTCTAGGGAAACAAGCCTTCCTGCCAAGAGTGGTGTAATGCTGGCAAGAGACTGCTCATCTTGGACAAGAATGAGAAGTTGGAGGAAAAAAAAAAAAAAGAGAGAGAGAGAAGTTGGAGGGCCCTTTCATCTGGACCTTTCCTGGAGTCTGAGTATTCTCAGTAAACAGGAGATGAGGTAGCTATGTGATTGATCCAGAAGGTTATAAGCAAAGCATGTGCCATAAATTCAAGGCTATGCGGCCTAACACTATAATCACATGTGGGCAAGACCTGCGAGCAATGGCCAGAGTGGAGGTGGCTAGTCACAAGAGGAGAATCAAATCGAACAGAATCAGGAGAGGAGGAGGGATTTGGCAGCATGGCTGTCAGACCAGAAGAGGTGGTGACTCATCTCACGCATCTGGGCAAAGGTAAGAATGGTGGGGATTCAAACAGTGGCAAGTAGAAAGGAAATTGTCACTCACTAAGGACGGAGGTTTTTTTTTGTTTGTTTGTTTAAACAAATGGACCTAGGGATGTATGGCAGTTAGTAGAGTGCTTGCTTAACATGCACAACTCCCTGGACCTGATCCCCAGCACCACTTAAACTAGACATGATGGTATAGTATAGCCTTAATCCCAGTAGTTGACAGGTAGAGGTAGGAGGATTAGAATTTCACCGTCATCCTGGGCTGTGTAGGGAGTTTCAGGCTACCTTGGGAAACATGAGACCCCCTTTAAAAGCAAACAACAAAAAAATAGAACAAGAGAAACAGGAGAAGGAGGAGGAGGAAAAGGAGGGGCAAGAGGAGGGGAAGAGGAAGGGGAAAAGGAAGAGNAGGCAGAGAGAGGAGGGAGGCAGAGGAAGCTGGAGCCAGCGAAGGAGCTAGGAAATAATTTGGAATTTGGGTTCCAAGAGTCTAACCTCAAAGAAGTAGGAGTTTGAAAGTATCACGGAGACCGGGTGTGGTGTTGCATGCCTTTAATCCTAGCACTCAGGAGTAAGCAGGCGTATTCTTTGTGAGTTCAGGCCCAGCATGGTACGAGTGAGCTCAGGACAGCTGGGGCTACGAAAAGACCAAAAAAAAAAAAAAAAACAGAATCTCGGGGTCACCAGAGGTAGGTGGATGGTTTTTGGTTTTTTTGTTTTCAATTTTTTTTAATTTTATTTATTTCTGTATGTGTATCATGTACTGTCTGCATGGCAGGTCTGTGCACCCGTGTCGTGCAATGCAACGGAGGTCAGAAGATGGTCGGATTCCCCTGGAAAACTGGTATTCTCGGAATTGGCCGTTTCGATGGTTCTCGGCCCGCCATGTGGGTGCTGGGGCTTCTACCCGGGTCATCTGTAAGACCAGTCGGCGCTCGTAACCGCTAGGCCTTCTCTTCATCCCTTGTTTTTTTGTTTTATTCTTGTTCGTGCATGATTTTTTCCTTTACCTTGGATTGCCGAGTTGGCTGGCCAGCAGCCCTGATGGCATTCTGCATTGCTATTCAGGACTCTGCATCAGCTCAGGGAGGAGAATAATTGAAAAGAACCCCGAAACTTTTCACCAGGTATATATCTCCCCTGCCCATCTCCTCACTAAAAAGACATTTCCTCAAATAGGGTCCTACAGTGCAGATTGCCAGAAGAAAACTCCAAATTAGGAGCACCGTAATATATCTGGAAGAAGCAAAATATATCAGGAAAACAAAATATATCCAGAAAAATAGAAGTGAAAACAGGAGGCTCTTCTGAGAGTCCATTCTCCCTGTGTGCAGCCTGCGTGAGTCCATTCTCCCTGTGTGCAGCCTGCGTGAGTCCATTCTCCCTGTGTGCAGCCTGCGTGAGTCCATTCTCCCTGTGTGCAGCCTGCGTGAGTCCATTCTCCCTGTGTGCAGCCTGCGTGCGGTTTGTGGTACGGGGTCTGTCATCTCCTTTGATCTTTGTTTTTTCGATGGTTCTTTTGAAGCAGGGTCTTACTAATGGCCCCAGCGCCTGGAAAAACTTATATGTAGCCCAGGTTGACCGAAAACTTGTGACATTACTCCCGTTTCATCCTCCTAATTGCTGGGATTACAGGTCATGACCACAACGCCTTCGCCATTAAATGCCCTGCTTTTCCTGGTGTGAGCTGAGGCTTGCTATTGTAGTGCATGGACTGGAATTCACGATCCTACTGTTTTGGTCTTCTGAGTGTCGTTGGCATTACAGCCTTGCATCGCTACACCTGGCTCATATGATATTGTATCAATCCTAAAACTATGCTATCGTCAGCTTCCTGTTTAATACCAGTTAAATACAAATCAGATGAACAAATGGAACCTTATATGAGTTAAAGACAATGCCCAAGATTCTTCAGAAAGAAAAGCACAGGCTTCTAAGTCATTTGTTCTCAATGACAGAATTAAAAAAGCAAATGATGCCTTTAATCCTAGCAGCAGATTGAGGCTACTTGCTGAGTTCAAGGCCAGTTGGTCTACAGAGTGAGTTCCAGGTCAGCTGGGGCACAGGGAGACACCATCTCAAAAGGACCCAACACAAAACGACAAAAGACAAAAGAAAATTAACTCAGCCATGACAGGCAATGAGCACTGATCATGCACAATTTGGATGGCTCTCTGGGGAGTTCTGCTGAATAAAAAAGGCCAATGCGAAGAATCTTACAAACTCTATGACAAAATTTCAGAAATGAAATGGAGGTTGACGAAGGTTGGGCATCAGGGGACGAGGTGTGCGGGAGGGATAAGCACTGCTATTTCAGGACAACACAAAGGATTTCTGAGGTGATGGAACTCTTTGGTATCTACACTGTGGTGTGTGTTGTTGTTGTCCGTCCCCCTTACCTCGGTCCTCATCCCCCGCTTGACGCCCCTTCATGTGTTGGCCCCGCGACGTTACGCTGCTGTATTTGCCCTGCCTGCTTTTGTCTTCCCCCCTCATTTTGACCCCCACTTACGACATGGCGTGCCGAGAAGCATGTGGCCTTCCATATCGCGTTTGCCATGGTGTCCGAGGGCGCACCCCAAACCCTCTGGCCCCTACCTTTTTGCATTTTTACCACCATACGCATGGGCAATTGTCTGCATTTTCTAGCTGCTTTTCCCTCTTATCTTTGCGGGCTATCATATTCGTTATCCTACTACCTCCCCCTCACAGTCCTGACCTTGTCCAGTATCTCACGTTGTTTCACTGTTTTCCTTTGACCATACATTGCCGTTGCTGTTCACGCCGTCTTTTTTCTTACTGTCACTTGCCTTTCACTCCTCCTCTTACTACCTTTTAATTGATTACCATTTCCTTTTTTTGTGTATATTTTTACATTCGTGGTCTCTGTCTGCCTGTATTTTATATAGATGACTATCGGCCTGTGTCTTTGGCATTGTCCGGACGTTCATGCTAGAGTGGAGTGCCTATACCTATATTACATTCCCATAACGTTGTTCATAGCTCCATGAATAGTCAATACCCCTCTTTTGTATTGTCCCCCTCCGTGAATATTACCCTCTCGCACACATACCGACTAGGTGTGGCGCCCACACCCCGCTACCTTGGTGCCTTCCTGAGGCCGGCCCTTGGACAGCACGCGCGGCAACTTGATTCCCTACTTTACCGTCCTCTTACCACCCTTCCCCGCCTTTATTTTTTTAGTTATTTTATTGCCTTTTATTTTTGTGCCCTGCCAGAACGCGCCCCCTTGTAGTGACACACACTGAGCCTTATTTGTCGCGCACCTTCGTCTTTACCCCCCCTCCACACACCGCCCCTTGTCTCTCCTTACACTCATCTCACTCGGCACTCCTATTCGCGCATTCCTTATACCGTCTCACTCGACCGATTACCACTTCTTTCCGCCACATCTTTTGTACCCCCTTCTTTTGTCTGTTATCTTTTCCATGTCTCCTCTAACCTTTCGCGCATATAGTCTATCTCTATTATGTACTTACGAAGCGGGGGATATATATATGATATATATATGATATGAATTCAGTGACCATAGTTTGCTGTATTTTGCGTGTTATCCTGGCTTTTCCCAGGGTCGGAAGTGTACTGTGAGTTTATCCATCCCCATTTTTTTTCTCTTTTCCTTTTCCTCTTCTTTCCCTCCTCTCCTCTCCCCCCCCTTCTCCCTTCCTCCCTCTTCCACTCTTGTATATACCCCCCTCCTTTTGATTCCGTGTCTAGCCCATCGACTCCTGCCCCTCTCTCCTACCCACACTAGTTTTCCCTGATCCCCTTCTCTTGTGCCCGCTCCTATTGATGAGGGATAGTATTAAAGGCAAGACAGGAGGAAACATTCATGTTCCTTAGGTCTGTGGGCTGAGGCAATTGGTGGTGATGGTGGGAACAATAGTGTTTTCCAAGAGATAATAGGTGTGGCAGGAGCAGAGGTGAGGCTGGCCTTTGCCCAGAGACACAGATTGACCACAAACCGCCACAATCATTTGCATTTTTCTTTTCCTTTAACAATGTGCGGATATTGCTTTTTCCCCACTTTCTCTTCTACCTTCATTGTCTTGAATTTTCTTTTTCACCTCTTTGCTACATTTTCCTTTAATCAGTATGCACTGCTCATTAGTATACAATGAATCAGAAAAAAAAAACATCAAAACCAGCGAATCACCTCACAAACACCCAAAGAAAACACAGTTCTTACATAAGATTAGGTGACGGCTACAGGGAGATCAAACAAACGCCGGGGGAAACAACGATAAAAGCCAAAATAGCTTCCTGAGGCAGGAGGGCGGTGCGGAGTTAGGGAAACCTGACTTGTAGTCTGAGCTCCTCCCCGAACTTGCCACTTGACCTGCAGTAGGTTTGTTTGCTCTCCTACAATACAAAAGGGATGAATTCACAATTCTGTCTGAAGTCACTTTCAGTTTTGTTCCAAGTCTAGGGAAACAAGCCTTCCTGCCAAGAGTGGTGTAATGCTGGCAAGAGACTGGCTAATCTTGGACAAGAATGAGAAGTTGGAGGAAAAAAAAAAAAAAAAGAGAGGGTGAGGAGAGAGGGAAGGTTGGAGGGCCCCCTTTTCATCTGACTTGCCTGGCGTCTGAACGTATCTAGTAAAAAAGGCAGTAAACAGGAGATGAGGTAGCTATGTGATTGATCCAGAAGGTTATAAGCAAAGCATGTGCCATAAATTCAAGGCTATGCGGCCTAACACTATAATCACATGTGGGCAAGACCTGCGAGCAATGGCCAGAGTGGAGGTGGCTAGTCACAAGAGGAGAATCAAATCGAACAGAATCAGGAGAGGAGGAGGGATTTGGCAGCATGGCTGTCAGACCAGAAGAGGTGGTGACTCATCTCACGCATCTGGGCAAAGGTAAGAATGGTGGGGATTCAAACAGTGGCAAGTAGAAAGGAAATTGTCACTCACTAAGGACGGAGGTTTTTTTTTGTTTGTTTGTTTAAACAAATGGACCTAGGGATGTATGGCAGTTAGTAGAGTGCTTGCTTAACATGCACAACTCCCTGGACCTGATCCCCAGCACCACTTAAACTAGACATGATGGTATAGTATAGCCTTAATCCCAGTAGTTGACAGGTAGAGGTAGGAGGATTAGAAATTCACCGTCATCCTGGGCTGTGTAGGGAGTTTCAGGCTACCTTGGGAAACATGAGACCCCCTTTAAAAGCAAACAACAAAAAAATAGAACAAGAGAAACAGGAGAAGGAGGAGGAGGAAAAGGAGGGGCAAGAGGAGGGGAAGAGGAAGGGGAAAAGGAAGAGGAGGAGGAGGAGGAGATGATAAAGCATGAAAAAAAGAATCAACTAATGGAAAACATTGAATACCAGAGAAAGCTCTGCTCCTAAGCCCATGTCACAACAGTAGCAGCACCTACCAGGTCAGGGCTCATGTGGGAGTGGAGTTTATCCTTGAGGAGGAACATGCAAGCACTCATTACGCTCTCTGTCCTATTTCAGGCACAGTCAAGAGTCATAGCTACTTTAATCCTCACACTTCTACAAAGTTTCATTATTTCTATCGTACACCTGAGGACAGTGAAGGTGAACCACAAAGTAGGACCTTGGGCAGAGGCAGCATTAAAACCATGTTTGTCTGAGCCTGAGCACTTCCACCAGGACAGCTGACTTCTTTTCAGCCGCCGCTGAGACCACGCCAATGTGTTCTCTAGCCTCACATCGCTCAGATACATATTCACACCTTAATAACAACCCTAGGATTGTTATATTACTTGGCAGCAGGCAGTAACCCAGATTTTGAGTAAGAAAATCCTGAATTAGAATCCTGATTGCTGGGAGCTGGAGAGATGGCTCAGTGGTTAAGAGCGCTGACTGCTCTTGCAGAGGGCCCGGGTTCAATTCTCAGCACCCACGTGGTGGCTAAGAACTGCCTTTAAGCAGGGCATGGTGGCGCATGCCTTCCAGAACCATTGCACCAATCAACCCTTGCTATTTGATTCTGATATGGGCCTCAAGATTTCAGAATCACATGTGGGGGGCTTGACCATGTTTGCCTGGGCCCCCAACCCAGATTCTAAACCTGAAGCATTTCAGACAATCTCCAAGTATACAGCTTTCTTCATGAAAATAACATTTTATTTTATCTTTTTTTAATTTTAAAAAATTTATTTTTTTTTCTGTGTATGAATGTACTGTCTGCATGTAAGTTGGTGCACCCGTGTCGAGCAATGCCGAAGAGGTCAGAAGAGGGCATTGGATTCTCCTGGAACTGGAGTTAAAGACAGTTCTTAGCCGCCATGTGGGTGCTAGGAATTGAACGTGGGTCCTCTGCAAGAGCAGTTGGTGCTCTTAACCGCTGAGCCATCTCTCCAGCCCCTTATTTATTTATTTTTTTATGTGTATGAGTGTACTGCGTGCATGTAAGTTGGTGCACCCATGTCCTGTAATGCTGCAGAGGTCAGAAGAGGGTGTCATGGGGCTGGAGAGATGGCCTAGCGGTTAAGAGCGCCGACTGTTCTTGCAGAGGACCCGGGTTCCATCCCCAGCACCCACATGGCGGCTGAGAACCTTCTTTTAACTCCAGTTCCAGGGGAATCCGACACTCTCTTCTGACCTCCGCGGCATTGCACGATACGGGTGCACAAACCTACATGCAGACACTACATTTCTACACATACAAGAATAAATTAAAAAAAAATAAAATAAAAAAATAAAATTCCCAGGGGTCACCAGGTCCCTTCATTTTATTTATTTATTTATTTATTTATTTATTTATTTATTTTTATTGATGCTTTGTATATTTCATACATCATTTTCCAATTCAGTTCAGGCATATTTCCCTTTCCTTTCCCCCCATCCCACCCCACCTATCCCAGATCATGCATTCTGCCATAACTGTCCTGCATCTTTCTCTGTTTTTTTTTTCATTTTTTTAGCAATAAGTGATAATTTATGTGTACAAGCATCCCTCATGTAAAATCAATTTGCAGGCTGTTGTGCTCAAACCCCCACAGCCCCACCATCCAGCAGGGGGAGAGGCTTATAAGTTGATCAAGTGAGTGTCCAGACTATATTGCTGTAGTTTCACCATTCACCCCTATCGCAGCCCTTACATTGTACCACGCCACCTCTTCCGCAGATTGTTCCCTAGGCTTAGAAAAGGGGCACAGGTGGATGAGAAGCAAAACAGTCTATTTTCTCTGGAGTTGTTGTCTTGGACTCTGGTCAATTCTGGCTGTTTCCTTTCATGGGCTGACAGTTTGTCCAGGAATAACCTTTTGATCCTACTAATGAAGCACACGCAATTAGATATATAGGTATTTAAACAGCACTAATAGTTATGGTAGGTTACTTTGGTATAGACAGTTATGTTTGGGTGGTATGTTAATCCATGAATTACATTTTTTTTCCTGTTAAATATGACAGGGTCTTACTGTGGTTTATAACATCTCCTAACCTATAGAGGATGTAAGCTTGTGGCATCAGCCATGGGTTATTCCTCCAAGGAGAGAGCCTATAGCCAATTAGAATAAATAAAAAAAATAATAAAAAAATAAAATTCCCAGGGGTCACCAGGTCCCTTCATTTTAAAATAAAAAAAAAAAAAGAGGGTGTCAGATTCCCCTGGAACTGTAGTTAAAGACGGTTCTTAGTTGCCATGTAGGTGCTGGGAATTGAACTGGTGTCCTCTGCAAGAGCAGTCTGTGCTCTTAACCGTTGAGCCATCTCTCCAGCCCTGAAAATAACATTCTAAAGTATTCTACTTCTGCATGTGTAAGTAGTATGTGTGTGGGCTCATGCATGTGCAAATGCATATGTACATGTGTTCAGGTATGTGCAACTGTACGTGTGTGGGTTCATGTGTGTGCAAATGCACATGTATATGTGTGTGCCTGTGTCTGGAGGCCCAAAGTTGATGTACAGTATTTCCTCAATTACATTCCATTTTATTTATTGACGTAGGGTTTATCAACTGAATGTAGAACTCACCAATTGCCTAGTCTAGCTACTAGCTTGCCCTAGGGATCCCCTGCCTCTGTTCCAGCTTGCTGGGATTATAGATGGCTGCCAGGCCTGCCCATCTTTTTTTTTTTTTTTTTTTTTTCTTGTCTTTTTCGAAACGGGTTTCCCCTGTAGCAGCCCCAGCTGTCCTGATGTGAACTCATCTACTCTGTAG
>VZQC01000239.1:451021-504687 GCA_009823505.1 Rhizomys pruinosus | reverse complement strand
AATCTGAGACCACTTCTTGCTGGAGGCGGCTCGGACGACCTTGGCATTGCCACAACATGGGTGCACAGGACCTATATTGCCAGAGAGTCACCATTCCATACACACTACAAACAGATAAATAAAATAAAATAAATAAATATAAAATTTTTAACAAAAATTAAAAAGATCTAATAGCCTAAGCTGGATAGCACCAAACGTTTTAATGTCAGCTTTAGTACAGGGCAGCGTGGAACCTTTGTGATTTCAAGGTTAGCCTGGTGTACAGAGTGAGATTCCAGGACAGCTTGGAGCTAGCGAGGGAGACCCTGTCTGAAAAAAACAAAAAACAAAAAAAATAAAAGACCTATTGAGGTGGTACCTATTCCTGGTGACGCATTTAATCTTCACCGCACTCGGAGGCAGGGGGATTCTCTGTGAGTTGAAGGCAGCCTATGTCATACTGTATTCAGGCCAGCTGGGGTACATACAGAACCCTGTTCTCAAAAATCTATATAAGAAAAAAGGGTGTTGGGCTAAAGAGATGCTCAAGCAGTTGTTAAGAGGCACTGGCTATGAATCTTGGGCAGAGGATTCCGAGTTCGGATCCTACACAGCCATCTCAGACTCACAGGAAGAACCTGGCTCCCACCCAGATCCTAGGCAGAGATATCTTCTGCATCAGACTCAAGCAAAAACTTCCTCATTCTGGACCTGGACCATAGGCAGGAGCTAAAAGCTGTTTTCTGCCTCAGAAACCAGACAGGGGAAAAAGCACTCCAGACTCCTGACAAAGACTTCACTTCATCAGAGCCAGTCCAGAAAAGAAAAAAAAAAAAAAATAAAAAACAATAAAAGTTTCCCTGACTCAAGAAGTTTCAGCAGATAATCTTGCAATCAACTTCCACCATAGCCCACTTAAAAACTCTTACTGCCAGTCATTCTCAGTCTGCTAGTCTTACTCATTCTGGGGCCCCCAGGTGCATTCCCAGGCAAAGTGCTATTTTCCAACCTTTTGGGCCTACTTGCTCTCTTTCGTATTGTGGCAGCAACTCCCAGGATTCGACATACACAACAGCACCCACATGGGTGGGCGTCAACAAACCAATTGTATAATCCTAGGTCCGGCGTGGGATATCCCAGTGCACCTCTTCTGGATTCCAACAAGCGTATAGCGCCACATATTTAGTATTGCTCTAGAGACGGAGCGGTGCAATACACTCACTTACAACATTGAAAATTAAAAATAACCAAAAAAGAGGAATAAGTAACCCTTGTAGACACATGGAACCAAAGTGTTATCCACAGACTTGAGGCAATGGCAGAGGCAGGCAGATCTATCTATATGTGTGAGATATCACAGCACTGGCCGATGGACTGCAGTAGATTCCACAATAGGCATAAGTTCGCAGTGCCTAATGCGTGTGCTGAAGCAACAGAGGCGGAGACCACCATGTTTGCTCATAAAAGACCTGAAGAAAAAAGTAAGAAATTTTTTATTGAAGTGTTAATGTAGAACAAAACACAAACCAACCCAAACAAGAGAAATTATTGAACTCTTTCAGAATAATATACTCTCATGATCCCCCTCAGGAATTTTTTTGATAAGTATTCTGACTTTTATAAACTATGATAAAGATGTGAATTTAAGGCAAAGTTTCTGTTGTAACATTATTAAAATATTATGTAGCCTATTTTACAAGCCAGATAGTGGATAAAGAAAGATACTTGCTGCCAACCCTGACAACCTAAGTTTGATCCTGTACTTCCACTATGGTGGAAGGAAAGAATCAACTCTCACAGGTTTCCCTTGGACCGCTACTACACATACACACTACACACACAACTATGACCACACACCACACTACACACAACCTACACACACACACACACACGCCCTTCATAAATAAATAAATTTAACACAAAATTTTAAAATGTCATGTAACCGGGGCCTGGAGAGATGGCTCAGGGGTTAAGAGCACCGACTGCTCTTGCAGAGGATCCGATTCCTAGCACCCACATTGCTGCTAAGAACCGTCTTTAAAGACTATACTTTCAGGGATCATTTCTATAGTTTGTAACTAGAGAAGTTTCTCTGACCGTGTAGAGTACCAGAAACCACGAGGAAGAGTCGTAGTGCTCCCTCCTGAGCGTGAAGCCGGCTCTTAGTGTTGCTCTTTTGCAACTGCTATTTGCCCTTGATGATCGTTCTGCTCTCCTTTTTGGGAGAGTCAGAGGGAGGGAGCACAGTCTGAGTGGTAAAAAAAAAAGAACCGTCTTTAACTCCAGTTCCAGGGAAATCTGACGCCCTCTTCTAACTTCTGTGGCATTGCACGACACGGGTGCACCAACCTACATGCAGACAGTATACTCATACACATAAAAAAAGTCATATAACCTATTTTAGTATAGGTTTTAAGTTTTAATAACCTCCATTATGTAAAAAGATACATTTTTATTTAGCAAGTAAGGTGCATTACTTAATTTATTGAAATAATTTATGTAAGAAAAATGTGATTAGTAAAATTTTTTTGTATGCATGAGTGTATTGCCTGTATGTGGTTATGTGCACCTGTGTCATGAAATGCCTGTGGCAGTAGGAGGAAGGCATTGAATATCCTGGAACTGAAATTATAGGTGGTTGTTAGCCGCTATGTGGGTGCTGGGAATGGAAACCTGGTCCCTGTAAGAGCAGCCAGTGCTCTGAACTGCTGGTTCATTTCTCCAGCCCCAGGATTTGTAAAATTTAAAAACTATTTTACTTAAAAATTTTTGTTTTATTTTTACAAATTTTTATTGAAATTTTTATGACTTTCATACATGATTTTTCAGTCTTAACCACCTTTATATCTACCTCTCCAATGGCACCCTCCCAGAATCCCTCTTCTAAAAGAAGGCCCGTTCTTCCTCACCCAACCCCAATCAGCTGCCAATATTTCTTCAGCCAAAATTGGGTTCTGCTAGTGATTTCTGCAGTTCTGTGCTGGGTTTTGTCTGGCTGAGCTTGCATAGGTCTTCTGCATGCTGATACCAATGCTGCAGGGTCATATGAACAGGGTCCCAGGAGCTTGTAGGATTCATTTCCATTTGGTCTTTCGCAGCCTTCCCTGCTCTTAATAATCTTTTCACCCCTTTTGCAGTGTTCCCTGAGCCTTGGGGGGTAAAACTGAATATAGGTGGCTGGTCCCTGGAACCACATTCTGTAGACTCCTAATCTCCATGGTTTGGATGCATACCCACTTGTGTTCCTGGCCTCCTGTTGCACCAGATAACTTCCTTAAGGAGAGTTAATGCTTTCTTGGGTCCTTGTTCTATGCTGTGTGGGGCTAATGTGTAGAGGTTGCATTGCAGATGTGTCTTCTAGGCATGAGCAATTCACAGTGTTTGTATGTGTCCCATTGTGGGACTCTGTACTATTCTCCATCTGGTGCAAAAGAAGCTTTTCTTTGAGTGGTGTCTGGGATATTTGTCTGTAAAGATAAGGATACTCTTTGCAGTTAGCAAGATGTTACCTTAGCCGAGGGATGTGTCAACCTGGGGATTTCTCTAACATCTATGACCTTTCCAGTTATGTTTACAATACCACACGAGTTTCCTCCCACTGAGTGGGCTTTACGTCCAATTGGTTAGCCATTGATTTCCCCAAAGATAACAGTGCCACTATTGCACTGATGTTGTATGCTGTGATGGTCATTGACAAGGATATTTGGTCTTGAACTTGGTGTTGAACCACTGATTGCTGTTCTCCCTTAGCAGCTTGCATAGTGCTCCCCAAAGCTATGAGGGCTGGCCCTCAGGGGAAGTGGCTTCCAGGTCAGTTCCAGCTCTATTGTTCCAAATCTGGTCTCCAAAGTATGTCCTGTCTTCAGCAATAGGGTCTTACCTTCAGGTTCTGGAAGGCAATCAAGGGCTATGGGAATAGCCTGTGTAACTTTGGGAGTCTCTTGGACTATCCTGGCCAAGGACTCAAGAAACAATACCAGACAGGAGAAATCTTACCTTTTATTTTATGTGTATGAATGTATTGCCTATATATATGTAAAATGTGCCTATGTCATACAATGCGTATGGAGAGCAGAAGAGGGTATCAGATACTCTGGGTGCTAGGAACTAACATAAGTCCTCTGCAAGAGCAGCCAGTACTCTTAACTGCTTAGCCATCTCTCCAGCCCTGTAAAATATTTATTTATTTATTTATTTATTTATTTATTTATTTATTTATTTATTTATTTATTTATTTATTTATTTTTGTATGTGTACGAATGTACTGTCTGCATGCAGGTCTGTGCACCCATGTCGTGCAATGCCGCGGAGGTCAGAAGAGGGTCTCGGATTCCCCTGGAACTGGAGTTCTCCTGGAATTGGAGTTACAGACGGTTCTTAGCCGCCATGTGGGTGCTGGGGATCGAACCCGGGTCCTCTGCAAGAGCGTCGGTGCTCTTAACCGATAGGCTATCTCTCCAGCCCCCCCCCCCGTAAAATATTTCTGATCACAGGGGCCAATAAGATGATTAAGGGTTCCTATGGGCCCGCGTGGTGGTGCACGCCTTTAATCCTAGCACTCGGGAGGCAGAGGCAGGCAGATCTCTGTGAGTTCAAGGCGAGCCTGGTTTTCAGAGTGAGTTCCAGGCCAGCTGGGGCTATAGGGAGACCCTGTCACAAAAAGACAAAAAAAAAGGGGGGCCGGAGAGATGGCTCAGCAGTTAAGAGTGCCAACTGCTCTAGCAGAGGACCAGGGTTCAATTCCCAGCACCAACATGGTGGCTAAGAACCGTCTTTAACTCCAGTTCCAGGGGAAACTGACGCCCTCTTCTGACCTCCGTGGCATTGCACGACATGAGTGCACCAACCTATATGCAGACAGTACACTCATACACATAAAAATAATAAAAAAATAATAAAAAAAGAGTTCTCCTATAAGCTGAAGAGATACAGGTGCTACCAAGAAAACACCTGTTCTGATTCCTCCAGCTAGCCCATGGCAATTCAGAGTCAGCCATCATACTTTTAAAATTCTTTATTATTTTTGTTTGTTTTATGTGTATGAGTGTACTGCCTGCATATATGTAAGGGCACCCGTGTTGTGCAATGCCCAGAAAAGAGGTCGTTTTCTTTTTGTAATCCACTGGGTCCAATTGGTGTGAACTTCTGGAATGTGGGTGAGCTTGCTGACTTGATTCTGTGCAGGCAACCATAGCTATAGCGAGCTCAGAAGTGCAATGCCCATCTCATGTCCAGAAGACCATATGTCATAGCACTGTGCCCTATCCTCCACCCAGCTCTTGAATTTTTTCTTCCTGCTCTTCAACAATGTTCCCTGAGCCTTGGGGGAGGGGGAACAGAATTTGATATAAATGCCCCATTCAGGGCTGACGACTCAATAGTCACTTATTCTCAGCACTCTGAACTTTGACCAGTTATGAGTCACCACATTAACTGTTGCTTACTACAAAAGAAACTTCTCAGGCTAAGTAAGGTCAAGAGAAGCCCTAGTTTATGGGTATAAGGATAAATATTTGGAAGGAGGTTTGATAACATGTTCATTTAGCAAAATAATAGCAGTAGGTTGGCCCCTAAGGCCCATGACTTCCCAAAGCCATGGACTTTTGATCAGGTTTTGAGTAGCAGGCATGAATTCCCTTCTGTGGAGCAGGCCTCAAATCCAATCAGAAAGCACTTGGTGCCGGGCGTGGTTGGTGCACACCTTTAATCCCAGCACGCTGGAGGCAGAGGCAAGCAGATCTCTGTGAGTTCAAGGTCTACACAGCAAGCTCCAGGCCAGCTGGGACTAAAGGGAGACCCTGTCTCAAAAAGACCAAAAAGAAAGAAAGAAAAAGAAAGCACTTGGTTACCCACACAACCTTCAGGTCACTACTGTACCAATGGACACATCTAGCAGGCTAGTTCTGCAGTATTCAGGGTCCACTGCTGGGTAAGATCATTGATGACTCTTCTCCCTCAATGGCCTGCACAGCACCTTCCAGCTCCGTGAAAGCTAGGCAGAGAAAAATGTTTCAGGGCAGTTTCAGGTTGATTTCTCAACGTAGCCCCAGCTATATGGAATTCCCTATGTAGACCAGGCTGGCCTCAATCTCATGGAGATCCACCTGCCTCTGGCTCCTCAGTGATGGGACTAAAGGTGTGGGCCACCATGCCTAGCTTTAATTGATTAATTAATTATTTAATTAATTAATTAAAGGGGTTTTTGAGACAACATATCCCTATAGCCCAGCTGGCCTGGAACTCACTCTATAGACCAGGCTGGCCTTGCTCACAGAGATTCACCCTCCTATGCCTCCCTAGTGCTGGGATTATTGATTTACAAAGTAGTGGATTTCCAGAATAGCTTTTCTTTTTTTTTTTTTACTTATTTTTTTGGTGTTTTTGGGTCTCCCTGTAGCCCCAGCTGTCCTGGAACTCGTTCTGTAGACCAGGCTGGCCTTGAACTCACAGAAATCCGCCTGCCTCTGCCTCCCAAGTGCTAGGATTAGACGTGTGCACCACCATGCCCGGCTCAGAATAGCTTTTCATTCATCCTCAGCTTTGGTTAATTCACCCTCACCCTTTTCCCAGTCACTACGTAAACCTTTAACCCCCAGCATTCCTGCTTTCATGTCATGTGTTCTACTATCCCTCCATCCTTTAAGGCCTCTACTCCTCACCTTCTCATGGACCCTTTCTAGCTTCCTAACCTCTATAGACACTCCACATCTAAACACTACACACAGAAATCTAAAAATTTGAAGCTAGAATCCATATATGATCCAAGCTTCAAATTTTTAGATTTCTGTATATAGTGTTTAGATATGGAGTGTCTATAACTAGGTAGTGTTTAGTGTTTAGATATGGAGTGTCTACATCTGGGCCTCAGTAACTTCATTTAGTATATTTTCCAGGTCCATCAATTTTCCTGCAAATTTTTCACAATTGAATAAAATTTGATCATGTACAGGTGACACATTTTCATTATCCATTCATCGATTGATGGACATCTAGGCTGATTCATTTCCTAGCTATTGTAAATAGAGTGGCAGTGAACACAGATGTACAAGTATCTTAGATCTACAGATCTAAGTACAAGTATCTTATCTACAGATAAATGCCCAAGACAAACATAACCAGGTCAGATGATAGTTCTATTTTCAGACTGTTATCTTTTTTTTTTTATTTTTTTTGGTCTTTTTGAGATAGGGTCTCCCTGTAGCACCCAGCTGTCCTGGAAACTCACTCTGTAGACCAGGTGGTCCTTCAACTCACAAAGAGTCCACCTGCCTCTGCCTCCCAAGTGCTAGGATTAAAGGCGTGAGCCACCACGCCCAGCTCAGACTTTATCTTTCTAAAATGGATTCCACACACATTATATTATAACCTGTGTTTACATTTGGTTTTTTTTGTACTTGTTTTATAAGTAGATTTTGGCCATCATTTATATCGAATATATGAAAATTTATTACTACTCTGTTTCCACCACAAACATTTATCATCTAAGGGGTTTGGGAGATGGCTCAGCATTTAAAAGCACCGACTGCTCTGCAGAGGACCTAGGTTCGATTCCCAGCACCCACATGGCAGCTAAGAACCGTCTTTAACTCCAGTTCCAGGGGAATTCAATGCCCTCTTTTGACCTCGCAGCGTTGCATGACACGGGTGCACCAACCTACATGCAGACAGTACATTCATACACATTAAAAATAAATAAATAAAAATAAAAAAATTAGGGGTGTTTGGTTGTTTGTTGTCCTTTTGAGACAGGGTCTCCCTGTAGTTCCAGCTGTCCTGGAACTCACTATGTAGACCAGGCTGGCCTTGAACTCACAGAGATCCGCCTGTCTCTGTTGGGATTAAAGGTATGCATTAGCACACTCAACAAAAATTAGTTTTTAAAGCTGGGTGTGATGGTGAACACCTGAAATAGAGATGGGAGGATCCTTGATCAACCTCGGTTACCTAGCAGTTTTGAAGTCAGCCCAGCCCGTATGAGATTCTGTCTCAAAAGTGGGGGGCAGGGAGCTGAGGAGATGACTCAGCAGGTAAAGGTGTTTGCTGCCGGGCCTGAGGACCTGAGTTCAAGCTCTAGGCCCCATATAGCAGGGAGAACTAACTCCTATAAGCTATCTTCTTTTTTTTTTTTTTGGTCTTTTTGAGACAAGGTCTCCCTGGAGCCCCAGATGTCCTGGAATTTGCTCTGTAGACCAGGCTGGCCTTGAACTCACAAAAATCTGACTGCCTCTGCCTCCCAAGTGCTAGGATTAAAGGCGTGCGCCACCACGCCTGGCTAAGCTATCTTCTGACTTCCACATACATGCCACACTACATGCATGCATGCACACACATATGCATACACATACACAAATTGTCTTGTTGATTTCTAAGAATTCCACACTTCAAAGTAATACCTCCAGGTATTAACTATGTATATCTTTGCCCTGAAATACAGAGTTAAATGATGAGAATATCACACTGTGCTGTGGAGACTGTACTCTCCATATTTCTTTTTCTTTGTTTTTCTTTTTTTTTTTTTTTTGGTCTTTTTGAGACAGGGTCTCCCTGTAGCCCCAGCTGTCCTGGAACGTCCTGGAACTCACTCTGTAGACCAGGCTGGCCTTGAACTCACAAAGATCTGCCTGCCTCTGCCTCCCAAGTGCTAGGATTAAAGGTGTGCGCCACCACACCTGGCTACTCCCCATATTTCAAGGAGATCTTCATACATGCAAACTCTACATGAATTTTTCACTTTTGTAACTGCTTAAATTCTTTCAGTGTTATGGAAGTGACATATTAACTTTTCAAATATGCTTTCCTTTAATGGATCCTTTTCATCTTTGCGCCAGATTTACAAACAGGTTTGGTAGCTCTGTGATTAGATATATCTAGGTAGTGGGAACCACGTGTATGAAGGAAGAGATACCATACCATACACAGCAGCAGGTACTTGCAACAGGTTTTGCATGGCTGGAGGATAAAGAGGGAAGAAAATAAAAGCAATGTCTGCAAGATGGGGAAAAGGGAGGCCAAGGTTTGGGTTCACAGCAAGATCCAAGTGCAGCTGCACTTAAGAGGACAGGAAGCTGTATAAAGTAATGATGGAAAGAATGCTCTGGAAGCCTAGGTTGCTCTGCCCATTTATGAGCTGTGGGGCACAGAACAAGTGTGTAGTGGGCCATAGACTGTCATCTGTACAATGAAAACAATGCATGTTACAAATACCCCATGCTGGGCTGGAGGAGATGGCTCACCAGTTAAGAGCACTGGCTGCTCTTGAGGAGGACCCAGGTATAAATTTCAGCACCTACATGGTAGCTAATAACTACCTGTAACTCTGGTTCAGGGGCTCTGATGTCCTCCTCTGACCTATTTGGCCATTGCATGACATGGGTGCATTTACATATATGCAGGCAATATACTCATAAATATAGAGTAAAAATAATAAATAAAATATTGAAAAAAACAAGAGCCAAATACCCTGTGTTGTAAAAGTTACAGCAGCACCTAGAACATAACAAATACCTGATAAAAAACTCTGATATTTTCCTTAGCTACAATACTTTGTGATTAGCTGAAAGAGTTCAATGTAGAATTGCTCTTAAGTCATGTTTCCTACATATGATCATTTACTAATTTTCTTTAGGAAATTTCCACATAAATTATACTACTTGACCTTCAGTGTTTTGTTTTTAAAAGATAATCTCAATATTTTGTCTCCTGTGCTCAACTGAGTCTTCTGTTTTAGCCTGGAGGAACCGGAACTACCAGGAAGCCACCCTGCTCTTTCCCCAGGTTTTTTTATTTTATTTTGCTTTGCTTTGCTTTGCTTTGAGAAAGGGTCTTAGGTAGTCTAGGCTGGGATCAAACTTTTCTATGAAGGCAGGCCTTGAACTTCTCATTCTCCAGTTTCCACTTCCCAAGTGCTGGGATTACAGGGATGCAATACCAATAACACTCGTTTAAGAAGCACTGTGGATTACACTCAGGGACTGTGCAAGCTGGCAAGCATTATGAAGAACTGAGCTACACTTCCAGCCCCATCATTGTAATTTAAAAATTTTTACTTTTGCCGGGCGTGGTGGCGCATGACTTTAGTCCTAGCACTTGGGAGGCAGACGCAGGCGGATCTTTGTGAGTTCAAGGCCAGCCTGGTCTACAGAGTGAGTTCCAGGACAGCTGGGACTACAGGGAGACCCTGTCTCGAAAAGACCAAAAAAAAAATTTTTTTTACTTTTATTAAATTAATTAATTAATTAGAGACAAAGCTTTACTATGTAGCCCTGGCTGGCTTGGAACTTGCTATGCAGACCAGGGGGTCCTTGAACTCAGAGATCCTCCTGACTTTGCCCCTTAAGTGCTGGGTTTAGAGGCATGGACCACCATGCCTTGCTTTTTTTGTGTGTATGTGTCTTGTGTGCATGTGTCTACGTACGAATATGTACATGTGAGTGCTGATGCCTGCAGAGGCTAGAAGACAGTATAGGATCCCCTAGGGCTGAGTTACAGGTAGTTGTGAAGGTGATGGGAACCAGACTTCCGTCCTCTCAAAGAGCAGCAAGTGCTCTTAAGTATGTGTCCAGCCCCCACCATGGTATTTTAATCCTCTCTTTCTCTAATGTAGACTGGGAGCTCTGAACTCTCGGGTGGGTTTCATTCTTGTTTATGTTTTCAGTGCACCAGGCATTTTGCAAGCCAAATGGTGTTGGGAGGACCTAGTCACACAGAGATGATCCCTGGGGTAAATGAGGAGCTCCTCTGGAGACAGCTTTGGGTGGCCTCGGCTGGTCAGGAGCTACACACCCTGCTACTAGAGTTCCAAAGACTTCGTTTCTGTTCTTATTAACTGTGCACTTACGAGTCTCTCAGGAACCTATTTTCACATCCCCATCTGCTGGGCTCATTACTTTGCTTTTTGATGGCTGCCTGCTTATAAAGTTAGTAGTAAACCCAGTGATGGTTGATTAAAAATTTAAAAAGCTCAAACCTGACAGCTCTCAGCTGCATCATTGTTTACACAGAGGCATCTGCTCTATATGAAGTGAAGTCAGAACTTCCTGTCTCAGCAAGAATAGAAAAAGCAATGGTTATCAGCCTCAGCTGGGCTCCCCAGCAAGCTTTGCTGCTTATCAGACATGTGAACTTAAAAGAATCAGTACATGCACCAACCTACATGCAGACAGTACACTCATACACATAAAAAATAGTAAATTAGGGGCTGGAGAGATGGCCTAGCGGTTAAAAGCACCGACTGCTCTTGCAGAGGACTCGGGTTCGATCCCCAGCACCCACATGGCGACTGCGAACCATCTTTAACTTCAGTTCCAGGGGAATCCGACACCCTCTTCTGACCTCCGCGGCACTGCATGACACAGGTGCACAGACCTGTACACATGCAGACAGTACACATAAAAATAAACTAATTAATTAAAAAAAGATTTCATAAAAAAAGACACTGTCGAACTCGGCAACGGCCTTGCTGGCCCCAGGGACCTTTGGGGACTGCATTGCGGTTCAGAGGGGCTTGAGTCGCACCCCGGGGCAGCGTCTCGGCAGGGAGAGAGGAGCTGGTGCAATTTACAGCTCAAGGAGTCTTCATTTCTACACACATTTTTTTTTTTTCCCAGAAGTAAACCCCACCATTGGAAATCTTAAAACTTTATAAAAGGATGCAGTTGGAGTTTGCTTTTGTGTATGAATAATCACATCTTAAAACTATTGAGGTTTCAGAAAGAAGGCTAGTAAAGTATGATACATTTTCAAAATAGTAATTCTGATGGCAATGAAATATTTTGATAACAAAAGAAAGCTTTGTCTTTTGATAAATTAATTTATCCTTGACTACAATATGATTTATAGTGGAATGGTCCTTAAATGAGGCCCAAGTCCATTTTTTCAATGTGGTGTACTTATGTTTATGGAGAAAATACTGACAGTTGACCAGATGTATTAAAATGGTAGACTCAGGAAGAACTAACAGAGTAGTGATACACACTACTTAACAAAGGTGGAAGAGTGATAGTTTGAGCTTTTTTTTTTTTTTTGGTCTTTTCGAGACAGGGTCTCCCTGTAGCCCCAGCTGTCCTGGAATTCACTCTGTAGACAGGATGGCCTTGAACTCATAAAGATCCGCCTGCCTCTGCCTCCCAAGTGCTAGGATTAAAAGCGTGTGCCACCACGCCAGGCGATAGTTTGAGCTTTAAGCAGAGTTCATTCACCACATCCGCTAGTCTTAATTAAGCTGGACATTAACCTCTCCCAAAGTTACCAAAGCCACTATAACCCTTAAGTAAATACTGTGGTGATAAGCTGTATGAAATTAGTTTTTAGATAATATAAGCATGTGACGATGAGGCTAGTTGCTTTTATTTGGTAGGGGAAAAAAAAGAGTACTTTGGATACCTAATAAGGGGAAAAAAGCCTGCAGATAACTTTTCTGGTATAGTTAGTAATTGGCCCAATATGCAGACTTCATGAAAAAAAAAAAAAAGACACTGTCAGACAAGCTGAGCAAAGGCCCTCACCAACCTGTCCAACTGTCTGCAGGTTGTGTAGTTTGCTCCATCCAGGTTACCTGCTTTCATGAACTGTCAATCATGCTGGGGTTGGCTTTGGTGATGCAGCTGTCTTTTGAGTCCTTTCTGCTCCTGTAAGTCACCCCTCACCCATATTCCTGTAAGTGACCCCAATAAAACTCATTGGTTCACCAAGTTGGACTTTGTTTTTATTTATTGTTTTTTTTTTTTTTTTTTTTTTTTTTTTTTTGGTCTTTTCGAGACAGGGTTTCCCTGTAGCCCCAGCTGTCCTGGAACTTACTCTGTAGACCAGGCTGGCCTTGAACTCACAAAGATCCGCCTGTCTCTGCCTCCTGAGTGCTAGGATTAAAGGCGTGCGCCACCACGCCCGGCCCACGTTGGACTTTGATAATGTCCTTGCTTTGATATATCATTGGTTCCTATCTGGGGTGAGATGTTTGTTCATGTCTCCTAGGAATAGTGTCCCACAACAGCAGCTCATCTACTACAGGACACAAGTCATGTGCAGAAAGAAAGTGTTGAGAGGCAGGTTGCCAGGACAATGGTCATCAGTGTGAGCCCGGCAGAAGAATCTAAAGAAGCACAGTGACTATGTTAGTGGGAAGCGCCAAGATAATGGGCTTTCTGATGTCCCCAGCGGCATGGAGATCATGCAGCAGACTTTCTTGCCCTTCATGTGTGTGGAGCCGTGCCCATCGTGCTGTTTCCTCACGTAGTGCTCACAGGTCCTGGCACCGATGGCACTCCCTCTTCCCTGCAGAGTCCCTTTGTGCTGCCTTCCCTTCAGGGCCCCCACCTGGGCCACTTCTGGGACTGAAGGATTACCTCTTCTCCAGTATTGTTTCTTTGTTGTTGGTTTAGATAACGTCTCACTAGCTGGGACTGGCCTGAAACTCTATGTAGACTAGTCTTGAACTTACAGAGATCTATCTGCCTGCACTGCCTCCTGAATGTGGGATTGAAGACCATCAGCCCAGCTTCCCAGGCTTTTACTCCTGTAAGGCACATGCCAGAGTATCAAAAGTAGCTGTGGAAAAAAAAAAAGGTTGAGCAGGGTGTGGTGGCACACGCCTTTAATCCCAGCACTCAGGAGGGAGAGGCAGGTGGATCTCTGTGAATTCAAGGCCAGTCTGGTGGTCTATAGAGTGAGCTCCAGGCCAGCTGGGACTAAAGGGAGACCTTGTCTCAAAAACAAACAAACAAACAAACAAACAAACAAACCAACAAAGGTTGAGCCAGGCATGGTGGCACACGCCTTTAATCCTAGCACTTGGGAGGCAGAGGCAGGTGGATCTCTGTGAGTTCAAGGCCAACCTGATCCAGGACAGCTGGAGCTACAGGGAGACCCTGTCTCAAAAAGACCAAAAAAAAAAAAAAAGGGTTGAATTAACAAAGGAAGAAATCCAGGTAGGTTAAGTATAAAAAGATTTGTCTTTATTACATAATTAGTGTGTGTGTGTATGTGTGTGTGTGTATCAGAAAGGTAGACGAACATGTTTGTGACTTTCCATAGTGTCAGAATTTATTAAGTAACTATAATTTCACATGCCACATCAGTTTTGTTGGCTGCAATTTGTCAAGGTGTCTCTAGTTCCTGTTGTCACTGGCCATTGTCAATCACTGGTACTATTTTTTGGACAATGCCTGTCCTATCTATCACAGGTTCTTTTATTCCATTCTTTTTTTTTTTTGTCTTTTTAAAAATTTTATTTATTCTTTTTATTTTTTTATTTATGTGTGTGAATGTATTGTCTGCATGTAGGTTTGTGCACCTGTGTCCTGCAATGCCGCAGAGGTCAGAGGAGGGTGTCGGATTCCCCTGGAACTGGAGTTCTGGAATTGGAGTTGCAGACGGTTCTCAGCTGCCATGTGGGTGCTGGGGATCGAACCTGGGTCCTCTGCAAGAGCAGTTGGTGCTCTTAATGCTAGGCCATTTCTCCAGCCCCCAGTCTTATTCTTTATGTGTATGAATGTACTGTCTTGCATGCAGGTCTGTGCACCCGTGTCGTGCAATGCTGCAGAGGTCAGAAGAAGGCATCGGATTCTCCTGGAACTGGAGTTAAAGACAGCTCTCAGCTGCCATGTGGGTGCTGGGGATCGAACCCTGGTCCTCTGCAAGAGCAGTCAGTGCTCTTAACTGCTAGGCCATCTCTCCAGCCCCCTTTTATTCCATTCTTAATTACTAGAATTAACTCTCAATTCATACATTATACACCACCCAATAATACATACACAGGTTACCAAATGTCAAGGGAATGGCTAGAGGCTACAAAAGACCAGAGAGGTTGTCTTGAAGTTGGAGACAAAGCTTTTCCAGACCCAAGGTAGAGTTTGTAGGTAACCAAATATGAGCTGTTCCAAATATGAGCTGTTCAGGGGGCTGGAGAAATGGCTAATCTTGCAGAGCACTGGGGTACAAATCCCAGGCCCCATATGGTGGCTAACGACCATCCATAACTCTAGTTCTGGGGGATCTGTCGCCCTCTTCTGATCTTCACAGGCACTGCATGACACCAGTGCACTCTTGGGATTTTTTTTTTGGTCTTTTTGAGACAGGGTCTCCCTGTAGCTCTGGCTGTCCTGGAACTCACTATGTAGTCCAGGCTAGCCTTAAACTCACAAAGATCCACCTGCCTCTGCCTCCCAAGTGCTAGGATTAGACACCAGTGCACTCTTACATATAAAATAAACAAACAGGGGCTGGAGAGATGGCTCAGTGGTTAAGAGCACAGACTGCTCTTACAGAGGACCTGGGTTGGATTCCCAGCACCCACATAGGGGCTAAGAACTGTCTTTAACTCCAGTTCCATGGGAGTCCAACGCCCTCTTCTGACCTCGGTGGCATTGCACGACACGGGTGCACAAACCTACATGCAAATAGTACACTCATACACATAAAAATTTTTTTATAAATAAACAAAATATTTTTTAAAAAGAGCTGTTCACTCAAAAAGACCAAAAAATAAAAAAAATAAAAAGAGCTGTTCAGGCATTAGCTGTTAGATGGCATCCTGGCAGGTGGGCCCTGCCTTTTTTTTAAATTGAGGTTTCGTGCATTTCATACATTTCTTAATCAAATTTAGACCCATTCCGCCTTCCTGCCCCCCCCACACTGCCAGAGCGCATGCATTCTGCCATACATGTCTTTCTTTTTCTCAGTCTTTTTAAAATTTTTCGATGCAGAAGTTTACTGTTTTGGGCAGAAGGGGCCTTGCCTTTTGAGGGCCAGCCTAAAGTAGGCTGAGTGCCACAGGGAGAAACGGATATGGAGCTGGAACCAGTGCAGAAGCAGGCTCACTCACTGTAGTGATTGTCCTGGATGAGGATTCTTGACAGGTGACTGGGTGATTAGTCCCTGTGAATGCCACACTTCAAACTTGGGGTGCTTCTTGTTCTCTAGTCCCAGGTAAGGGAGTTATATCTGGTGTGTCCCATACAATCTGATGTATTCGCAGATGTCACTCTTAAACAAGTGATCAGGGTGTGCCTCCTGGCGTGCAGAGGGCTGCTTACTTGCATAAACAAGATGTGGAATTGTTCCTTGGCACTTAAATTCAAAATGGAATAACTCAGGTCCCAGCTGTTGCTTCATAAAATGGAGTCATTCAAGGCTAGGCACAGCCTGAAAACCAACACTGCACATGACAGAGTGACTATGCCTGTTCTCCTCAAGTGGTAATCACCGTGGGCTTTGTGTTTGTGTGTGCACTTGCACACTGGGGGTTGAACCCAGGGCTGACACATACTAAGCACGTGCCCTACCAGTTAGTCATACCCCTAACTCTCCCCCGGACTTTTAAATCAAGATGCCTAGGTGGGCAGAAATGGCTGTGGCCTGTCAAAAATGGGACTAGACGGCTGGTAAGATGGCCTACTGGGTGTTCTAGTTTCCTTTCAATTGCTCTGACAAAACACTCTAATTCCAACTTGGGGAGGAAAGGGTTTATTTCTCACATCTCTTGGGTCACAGTTCATCACTGAGGGAGCCCAATATAGGAACTCAGGGCAGGAACCTGGAGGAAGGAGCTGAAGCACAGGCCATGGAGGAATGCTGCTTAATGGCTTGCTCCCCTGGCCCATGCTCAGTCTGCTTTCTTTTTTAGTTTTTTCCTTTTTCTTTTTTTTTTTGGTATTTTTGAGGCAGGGTCTCCCTTTTAGTACCAGCTGTCCTGGAGCTTGCTCTGTAGACCAGGGTGGCCTTGAACTCACAGAGATCCACCCACCTCTACCTCCTGAGTGCTGGGATTAAAGGCTTGCACCACCACTCCCAGCTGCTCAGCCTGCTTTCTTTCTTTCTTTTTTTTTTTTTTAAATTAGTTTTTATTGATGCTTTGTGCATTTCATACATTTTTTCCAATTCAGTTCAGGCTTATTTCCCTTTCCCTCCCCCCCCACCCCCACCCATCCCAGACATGCATTCTGCCATAACTGTCCTGCATCTTTCTCTCAGTTTTTTTTTTTTTCATTTTTAGCTATAGTGATAATCCATGAGTAAAAGCATCCTTCATGCAAAACCTATCTCAGGCTGTGTGCCCCCCAAACACCTACAGCCCCCACCAATCCAGTGGGGGGGGTGACAGGTTGTTTGTTCAATCAAGTTGATCAAATGAGGGTCCAGACTACATTGCTGTAGTTTTAACATTCACCCCAATCGCAGCCCTACATTCTACCAGCCCCCTCTTCCGCAGGTTGTTCCCTAGGCTTAGAAAAGGGGAAAGGTGGATGAGAGGTAAAAACAGTCCACTTTCTCTGGAGCTGTGACTTGGACTCTGGTCAATTCTGGTGTTTCTTTCATGGGCTGACAGTTTCAGGAATAACCTTTCGAATCTACTAATGAAGAACAAGCAATTAGATATATATTTAAGCAGCACTAATAGTTATGGTAGGTTACTTTAGCATAGACACATGTTTGGATATGTTAATCCATGAATTACAATTCAGCCTGCTTTCTTATACTGTACATAGCACCACCCACAGTAGGCTGGGCCCTCCTGCATAACTCAACAATCAAGACAATTCTCCAGATGCGGCCACAGGCTAATCCAATGGAGTCAATTCCCCAATTGAGGCTCCCTCAACCCAGGTGTATCAATTTGACAGTAAATCTATCCAGCACACTGGGTAAGGGTGCTTACCACTAAGCCTGATGACCCAAGTTCCATCTCTGGGACTCACATGGTAGAAGAAGAAAATCAGCTCCTAAAAGTTGTTCTCTGAGTTACACACGTGCTGTGTCACATATGTCCATGCTCATGCATATGCACACACGTATGTATACACACACACACACACAAAATAAATACATATTAAAAATAGAACTGTTTCACTTCTGTTTTGTTCCCACTAGTGAGCAACTTTATTTGTAGCTTCATTTAAAAAAAATGTTTTATGTATATGAGTGTGTTGCCTGCATGTAGGTAGGTGCACCCATGTCGTGCAATGCCCTCATTGGTCAGAAAACGGTGTCAGATCCCCTGGAACTGGAATTATAGAAGGTTGTTAGGCACCATGTGGGTGCTGAGATTTGAACCTGGGTCCTCTGCAAGAGCAGCCAGTGCTCTTAACTGCTGAGTCATCTCTCCAGCCTCCCCCACCCACGCCTTTTTTTTTTTTTAAAGACAGAGACCAGGGGCTGGAGAAATAGCCTAGCAGTTAAGAGTGCCGACTGCTCTTGCAGAGGACCTGGGTTCGATCCCCAGCACCCACATGGCAGCTGAGAACTGTCTGTAACTCCAATTCCAGGAGAACTCCAGCTCCAGGGGAATCTGACACCCTCTTCTGACCTCTGCGGCATTGCACGTTTGCACAGACCTGCATGCAGACAGTACATTCATACACATGAAAAAAAAAAAAAAAAAGACAGAGACCATCTCCCTGTAGCCCCAGCTGGCTATACTCACTGTGTAGACCAGGCTGCCTCTGCCTCCTGTCCTGGGACTAAAGGTGGTGCCACTATGCTCAGCTACTTATAGCTTTTGACTAAACCAAGGAGGCAGAAAAATAGGGGAGAAAGTCAGAATCAGAATTTTGTCTGAACATAACTTTACCAAAGATCATCAGCTAACAACAATAAGAGCGAACAGGCCGGGCGTGGTGGTGCACGCCTTTAATCCTAGCACTCGGGAGGCAGAGGCAGGTGGATCTTTGTGAGTTCAAGGCCAGCCTGGTCTACAGAGTGAGTTCCAGGACAGCTGAGGCTACAGGGAGACCCTGTCTCAAAAATACCAAAGAAAAAAATAATAATATAATAAGAGTGAACAAACTTTGCAAGCAGGCCATACCTGCTCTCTTTTCTGTTAGTCCAGGATGGCAGGCTGCTGGAGCCTAGTTCTGTAGCCTCTGTCAGGAATTGTCTGCCTTCTCACCTGTCTAACAACTTTCAAAGATTAAATCAATTTGGGACTGGAGAGATGGCTCAATGGTTAATACTGGTTGCTCTTGTAGAGGACCCAGGTTTGATTCCAGCATCGACATGACGGCTAACAATCATCAGTAACTTGACGCCCTCTTCTGACCTCTGTGGGCACAACACAAGTGCACTTACATACATGCAGATAATACACTCATACACATTCAATAAAATATTTCAAAAAAAGATTATATCAACAAATTAATTACAGGGTCATAAAATTGTGTTTGTTTTGCAGTGCAGAGGATTGAAGTCAGGGCCTCCTACATTCTAGGCAAGTACTCTAGCACTGAGCCACGCCCACAGCCTCATCAACTTTCCTGCAGGGCTGGAATACACATACTATCCGAGGGATGAAGGAAGCACAGTTTATTTTACTAGGAGTTAGGAGTGTGAGAAGACATATTAATTCTGTATGATAGAGTCTCTTTTCCATATTGGCTTTATTGACATTAATCACACATCATAAAATTTATCCTTTTGCAGTGTGCTATTCTGTGGTCCTTAGTATACCTCAGAGTTGCAAAATTCACTTTACTACCTGATTTTAGAACATTTCATTACCCTAAAAAGAAACCTGGGATTCATCAGCTGACATGTCCTGCTCTTTTTCTCTCTTCTTCTCAGCCCATGGTAACCAGTAACCTAATTTCTCTCTTTTTAAATCTTCTATTTTTTGGAGATTTCCATCTACATAAAATCATACAATAAATAGCTTCTTCTGTGGTTGGCATATTTCTATTTTTTTTTTGGTCTTTTTGAGACAGGGTCCTGGAACTCTCTATGTAGCCCAGGCTGGCCTTGAACTCAGACATCCACCTGCCTCTGCTTCCCAAGTGCTAGGATTAAAGGTGTGCACCACTAAGCCCAGCTGGCATATTTCATATATTACTTTCAAATTTAATGAATGTTATAGCCCATATCAGTAATTCACTGTCTTTTTTCTTTCTTCAGTGCTGGGGACATACATACTAAACAAGCACCCCCAGTCCTTTTCTTTTTATTTTTTTAATTTATTTTTGTATATGTATGAATGTACTGTCTGCATGTAGGTTTGTGCACCTGTGTCGTGCAATGCCACGGAGGTCAGAAGAGGGTCTTGGATTCCCCTGGAACTGGAGTTCTCCTGGAATTGGAGTTACAGATGGTTCTCAGCCACCATGTGGGTGCTGGGGATCGAACTTGGGTCCTCTGCAAGAGCAGTCGGCGCTCCTAACCACTAGGCCATCTCTCTAGCCCAGCACTGAGCATTTTCATATGCTCCTTGACTATACGAATCTATGAACATATGAACTCAAATATATTTGAGTCAGTGTCTCATTGTGTTGCACAGAAATTGGCTTCAAATTCCCAGTCCTCCTGCCTCAGCCTTTTGAGTGCTGAGATTTATTTGTGTATACCTCCCCCCCAACTCTTTTTATTGTAGTGCTAGGGACCAAAATCCAGGGCATCATTCATTCATTATTCATTCTAGGCAAGTTTTTCACTATTAAGTTCACCCCCCACCTTCCAGCCATTTGAATATTTGTATGTAGTTCTTAAAGAAATATTCACTGTGGGGGGCTGGAGAGATGGCTCAGCGGTTAAGAGCGCTGACTGCTCTTGCAGAGGACTTGGGTTTGGTTCCCAGCACCCACATGGTGGCTAAGAACCATCTTAGGCTGGGCATGGTGGTACACACCTTTAATCCCAGCACTTGGGAGGCAGAGGCAGGCAGATCTCTGAGTTCAAGGCCAGATGGGACTAAAGGGAGACCCTGTCTCAAAAAGAAAAAAAAATTCACTAGGGCCTGGAGAAATGGCTCAGTGGTTAAGAGACCTGGCTATTCTAGGAGGAAACCTGGGTTCGAATCCCAGCAGCCACATGGTGGCTAAAAACAATACTTGACTCTGGTTCCAGGGAATTCAATGCTCTCTTCTGTCCTCCTCAGGCATTGCACAACATGGGTACACTTACATACATGCAGGCAATATACTCATGTACATAAAATAATAAAAATTAAAAGAACTATTCACTGATACCAGGCATGTGGCCCGTGTCTAGGGTCTATAATCCCAGGAGGCTGAAGGAGGAGGCTGGGAGATTAAGGCAGGGCTGGACTAGATAGCAAGACCTCATTTCATAACAAAACAAACTGGAAGATGAGCTGTGAGAGTTTTATCAGTAGAGTAAATGCTGTAAGAATGTTCAGAAAAGAGGGGCTAGACAGGCAGCCTGGGGATGAGTCAGCTCAGCAGAGGCAATCTGCTACTTCACCCATGTGGTTTCCATTGATTTAAGCTTTACACAAAAGCGTGGAGCCTATGACCAAGCCTCGAGAGGAATTCTGCTAGCATGCTGTGTCAGCAGGATCACTAGGTGAAGAGTGCAGCCTGAGTGACTAATTAGAGTAGGTACAACCAGTCGGAGGAGGTAATAAAGTGAGGACAGACAATAAATAGCCACATTGGTTACCAATGCATCAGAACAGCCTTTGTGGCCAGGTGCTGCAGCCTGTAACTATGGTGTGTAAATACGGTGTGTAGCTATGGTCCTACATGCTCTAGAGGCGGAGGCAGGAGCAAGCCTAGGACCTGAAGGCCATCTTGGGCAACATAGCAAGACCTCATCTCTAATAAAAATAGATGGGGGTTTCACTAAGTGGTGGAATATTTGTCTAGCATGCACAAGGTCTGGACTCATTCCTAGCGCTGCAAAATAAATATATTGATGAATAAATGGAAATCTCTTCCAATATTTTAAAAAATAAGAGCTCGATTTCCTGCTCTTCTAAATTCTCAATGTGCCAAGCAATAGCTCCAGAATCATGCTCTATTAGGGCAGGAAGAAGTGTGCCAGTCTCAGAGGCAAACATCTAAATCTTATTTCTATCTCGTAACCTGTAATTCATAGGGTGTCTCCAGAGAAATATCCCCTTTCTGTCAAAACTTTACCAAGAGAGCTGGAGATGGCTCTGTTGGTAGAGCCCTAGAATGCTCGCCCAGCATTCATGAGACCCTGGGTTTGATCATAACAAAAGAACTAATTTATAGGCAAAAGCAGCTACACAGACATTTCAAAGGCCTATCTTGAAAATTTAGCATATTCTCTGAGGGCTCGGTGTCTGGGTAGCCATCGACACAACAGGGAAAGAGCATTGGATTGGGAGCCAGGAGACTGAGCTCTCAGTGCAGTCCTACCACTAATGAGTTGTCATCTCAGTTGAGCAAGTCATTTCATTCCTTTGCCTCTTGTGAAACAAGGGTGTTGGGATAAAACAGATACTTGAGAATGTTCCAAATATGTAAAACAAAAGTTTTGATGACATAGTTACTACTTAACAAGGTTTGTACGGTTAGTGTAGAATGTCACTAAATGTCTTAATGTTCTTCATAATTCATGGCTATAATAAATAATCTGAGGGTATAATATAGAATTTAAGATGAGGGTTATTTATAGATTTTTAAGATGCATTATGGAGATAGTAAATAAGCTTACAGTAGCTTTGCTTTGTGGCTTAGTATGGGTTATGTGGATGTGTGAAATCCAAGCTGACAAGTTTTTATTAGTCTTCTTTAAGGATTTATTTACTAGTGTGTAGGTGTCAATGTGAGAGTATTTCATATGAGTGTGCAGATGCAGTTGCTTGTGTGCATATGAAGACCAGAAATGTTTTAACTTGTAATAATGGGCCTTATTTTTATCATCAAGAGGTTCATACTCAGGAGCTCTTCTGAGAGTTTCTCTTTTTTTTTTTTTTTTTTTTGTCTTTTTTAGACAGGGTCTCCCTGTAGCCTCAGCTGGCCGGGAACTCGTTTTATAGATCAGGCTGGCCTTGAACTCACAGAGATCTGTCTGCCTCTGCAATTTATTTATATATTATATGCAGGAGTGCTTTGCTGCTATGTATATAAGTACACCCATGCTGTGTAATACCAGAGGGCAGAAGAGGGCGTCGGATACCCTAGAACTGGAGTTATGGATGGGTGTTAGCCACCATCTGGGTGCTGGGAACTGAACTCAGGTTCTCTGGAAGAGCAGCCAGTGCTCTTACCATTGAGCCATCTCTCCAGCCCCAGGCCCCCCATTTTTCAAACAGGTTGTTGTAATCCAAGGTGGCACCAAACTGGTGAATCTCCTGCCCCAGCTTTCCAGGTGCTAGGACTACAGGTGTGTGCCAACATGTCTGGCTGCCTTTTGTGTGGTTTACTGACATATAGGATACACAATCACTAAGGCTTTCCTGAGCCTTGAACTGGAATGCCCCTTCTCTTCTCTTGGATCCCTCCTGACTTAGCTTGAACTTTTTAGAACAGCTTCTAGCATTTTCTAGCTGGAATTCCTGTAAGCCCACTTGGTTTCATGCTCTTCTCATGCTGATATACACATCCCTGTGAGCCATGGGCCAGACAGAGCCTGTGAGCCCCTGCTCAGTGTTTTGTGTCCCAACCAAATTCTGGATATAAATCTTCTATGGCACTGGATCACAGTAGTTTACTCAGCAGCATTAGCCCATATCCTGGATGCCAGTGGTAGAGCTGAGAGATGTGGCCATCCAATACTCAGAGTTCTGCTTGGCTGGCATGCCCCTCTTCTAATTTGTGGGGGTGAAGGGGAAGAGATTTCTCACCCTTGCCAGACTTAGGGATGGAGTTTCTGCAGTCTGGGGTCTAAGGCCTTCTGGTATTGTTGGGTCTACATATAACTGATTGAGATTACTCTCTCCAAGTCTGCCAGATAATTAGAATTATATGATCGAGGCCATAAATGGTCACATCTGTCCAAGCTGGGTTTTATTTTTGTTTTTAAGACAAGTGTTTTCCTTGTGGCCCAGGCTACCTTCAGACTCCTCACCTCAAGCAATTCTCCTGCCTTTCCTGAGTAGCTAGGATTGCAGTGACATATCATGTTGGCTGACCAAGTTATTTTTAACATCTGGTTTCCTTTGTGGTGAAGTGGGAATTAAATCCTAGCACTTGGGAGGCAGAGGCAGGCAGATCTTTGTGAATTCAAGGCCATCCTGGTCTACATAGCGAGTTCCAGGACAGCTGGAGCTATAGGGAGACCCTGTCTCAAAAAAGAACAACAACAAAAAAAAGAGTACCTCGCCAGGTGTTGTGGCGCATGCTTTTAATCCCAGCACTCAGGAGACAACAGCAGGCAGATCTCTGTGAGTTCAAGGCCAGCATGGTCTACATAATGAGTTCAGGCCAGCTGGGTCTAAAGGGAGACCCTGTCTCAAGACCAAAAGCGAAAAAAAGTACCTCTACCTCATTTGGTGGCCAGGAGAAACTTGAAATAAGGCTTATAAGGTTCAGTATGGTGCTTAGCTTCTCAAGACACAAAAGCTGTCCTCTTGTTTATGATACATAGAGGGAGATTTCCGTGCCCTTCCTGCTGTTACTCCCATAAGTTGGACCCTATCTTCATAGGGAGGCAGTGTTAATGTTCTTCTGTAGTGCCCTCAAGAATGATGACTTCATTCAAAATACTGTTTTCACACCGAGCATGGTGCCGCATGCCTTTAATCCCAACACTTGGGAAGCAGAGGCAGGTGGATCTCTGTGAGTTCAAGGCCAGCCTGGTCTACATACCAAGTTCCAGGCCAAATGGGGCTATAGGGAGAGAGATACTGTTTCAATAATAATAAGAGCCGGGCATGGGCTGGAGAGATGGCCTAGTGGTTAAGAGCACTGTCTGCTCTTGCAGAGAACCCGGGTTCGATCCCCAGCACCCACATGGCGGCTGAGAACTGTCTGTAACTCCAATTCCAGGAGAACTCCAGTTCCAGGGGAATCTGACGCCCTTTTCTGACCTCTGTGGCATTGCATGACACGGGTGCACAAACCTACATGCAGACAGTACATTCATACACATAAAAAAAAAAAGCTGGGCGTGTTGGTGCATGCCTTTAATCCTAGCACTAGGTAGGCAGAGGCAGGCAGATCTCTGTGAGTTCAAGGCCAGCCTGGTCTACAGAGTGAGTTCCAGGACAGCCGGGGCTATAGGGAGACCCTGTCTCAAAAAGACCAAAAAAAAAAGTTATTATTTTAAGAATTGTTTTCAGAAATAGATTCCAATTAGAATCAGATACTTCCTTTATTAGTTTAAGCAGAAACAGAATTTAGGCAAGAAAGTAATGTTCTAATGCTTACAACAAGTCTATGACTTGAATACTGTTTATTCCTCCCCGTAAAGGCAAGATGATTGATCTATCCCAGGCAAACCCCTCTCCACTCAGTTGTAAGCATGAGTGAGTTCTAGTTGTTAAAGCATATGAAGAATTTAGCAATGTGACTATTCTAGAATTTAATCAGGCCATTGCTTACTTGAAGTAACACAGATAAGCATTTAAGCAGTCTGGTCCAGAGAGGTAATCACCAAGGAGTTAAACAGGAAGCTTCACACAGGACTGAGGCTTCTGTGATTTTGTTTTGTAGCCCTGGCTAGCCTAGAACTCACTACGTAGAGGCTGGCCTAAACTCAGAGATCCACCTTCCTTTGCCTCCTGAGCATGTATGGCCTAGGATTGAAATGTGAACTAATGGGGATATATTTTAATGTCATAGATGTAGTTCAGTTTCAGAAGAGCATAGATTTGACTTTGACCAAATTGTGTGTTATGAGTTGGTTCTTTCCTTCTACTCTGTGGGTTCCAGGGCTTGAACTCCAGTTGTTGGGCATGGAAGCAAGTTCTTTAACCCATTGAGCCATCTTCTGGCCCTAGATTAGTCTTTCAGATGAATGAGTTAAGAGCTCTCGCTGAGGATCTGGGTTTGGTACACAGCACCCACATGGTAGCTCACAACTGCGTGTCTCCAGTTTCAGGAGATCCTACACTGTCTTCTGGCCTCCACGGGTACATCATGCAAGTGGTGTACATATACACATATGGGCACTCACACAAACACATAAAATGAAAATAAATTGTTTAAAAAAAATGAATGGAACGCCTTTAATCCTACCACTTGGGAGGCAGAGGCAGGCGGATGTTTGTGAGTTCAAGGTCAGCCTGGTCTACAAGAGTGAGTTCCAGGACAGCTGGGGCTAGAGAGAGACCCTGTCTCAAAAAGATAAAAAAAAAAAAAAAGAATGGAAAGGCACTACCCCTGGAAAACAGGGTGAGAATTTGGGGAGGGTACTGGTGGATGAATAAAGATTCCATTATAATCAAGTAGAAGGAACTGGGTTCAGTTGCTTATGCCTGTAACCCCAGCATCTGGGAGGCTGAGGCAGCAGGAATGCCAGAAATTTGAAGCCAGCCTGGACTACATAGTGAGTTCCAGGACAACTAGGCTTGGGAGGGGGGGGATCCTGCTTAGAAACAAAGGGAGAAAAGGAGGGCTGGGGATGTATGTACTCATCTGGGAGAGCGCTTGCCTAGCATATATGAATCCCTGGGTTGTTTGATTCCAAGCACAGCATAAATCAGGAAGGCCAGCACGTTTGTAACCCAGCACTTAGGAGGTACAGTCAGGAGATCAGGAGTTCAAAGTCATTTTTCAAAGTCATTTTCAACTAAAAAGCAAGTTGGGGGCTAGCCTGGGCTACACGAGACCCTGTTTCAAAACACAGAAGTATACAGACATGTAAATAAGTACATGAAAACCAGAAGTGGGTTTTAGGAAAATCAATTTGTTAATTTTCAGAAGTGATAAAAGTAATTGTTCCAATCCCTGGTATATGATTCATTTTTTTCTTATGCAATTGATATGACAAATTTTTCATAAAGCCGATTCATGTAAGTATAAAAACCATCCTTTACTCTAAAATTAATCTATTTTCTGTACATTACAATAGCATTTTGGGGGCTGGAGCGATGGCCTAGCGGTTAAGAGCGCCGACTGCTCTTGCAGAGGACCTGGGTTCGATCCCCAGCACCCACATGGCGGCCGAGAGCCGTCTGAAACTCCAATTCCAGGAGAGCTCCAGTTCCAGGGGAGTCTGACACCCTCTTCTGACCTCCGCGGCGTTGCACGTCACGGGTGCACAGACTTGCATGCAGACAGTACATTCATACACATATGGAAATATAAACTAAAATTAAACAAAAAAAAAGAATGTCTTCAGATGGTTTGTGATCCCAGTGGGATGAGACCAGGATTTCCATAATTTCTTTAAAAAAAAAAAAAAAAAAAAAAAAACAATAGCATTTTTAATTGATTTTAATGTGTATGTATCTGTATGAATGTATGCCACATGTGGAGGGGCCCTCAGAGGCCAGAAGACGGCACTAGAGCCCCTGGAGCTGCAGTCAGGCAGTTATGAGCTGCCCACAGTGGGTACTAGGAACCAAACTTGGGCCCTCTGGAAGTGCAGGACACAGTCTTAAGCTCTGAATCATCTCTCTAGCTGTCAAGTAGCATTTCTCATATGAAATAAAGATGATAATTCATGGGGCTGGAGAGATGGCCTGGCAGTTAAGAGCGCAGACTGGGGGCTGAGAGATGGCCCTAGCGGTTAAGAAGCCAAAGACCGCTCTTTCACAGAGGACTCGGGTTCGATCCCCCAGCACCCCACATGGCGGCTGAGAACCGTTGAAACTCCAATTCATGGAGAACTCCAGTTCCAGGGGAATCTTGACACCTCTTCTGACCTCTGCGCCATTGCAGGGAATGGGTGCACAAACTTGCATGCAGACAGTACATTCATACACTACAGAAATTAAATTAAAAAATAAATAAATAAAAGTGTGCAGACTGCTCTTGTAGAGGACCGGGGTTTGATCCCTAGCACCCACATGGCGGCTAAAAACCATCTTTAACTGCAGTTCCAGGGGAATCCGACACCCTTTTCTGACCTCTGCAGCATTGCACAACACAGGTGCACCAACCTACATGCAGACAGTACACTCATACACATAAAAAAAAAAGTGCTAGATGCTCCGGGTATGGTATACCATGCCTTTAATCCTAGCACTTGGGAGGCAGAGGCAGGTGGATCTCTGTGAGTTCAAGGTCAGCCTGGTCTACATAGCAAGTTCTGGGATAGCTGGAGATTACACGGGAGACCCTGTCTCAAAAGACCAAAAAAAAAAAAAAAAAAAAAAAAAGAAATGCTAGGAGCAATTTCTTGCATCTGTAATCCCAGCATTCCTGTGGTGAGATGGAAGCCACAGACAGAACAGGTAGAAGCTCAAGCATAGGCACTGACAAGAGAGACACTGCCTCAAGCAATTAAAAATAACAACCAAAAACTAGAACAGACTCCCAGAAAGATATCCTCTGAACTTCACAAGTATGCTGTGGCAGGTGCATGCCTGCACTCTTGCACACACACAAAATAAAAACTCCATACTTGCTGGGTGTGGTGGCGCACGCCTTTAATCTAGCACTTGGGAGGCAGAGGCAGGCGGATCTTTGTGAGTTCAAGGCCAGCCTGGTCAAGCGTGAGTTCAGACAGCGGGGCTACAGGGAGACCTGTCTCAAAAAGGACAAAAAAAAAAAAAAAAAAAAAAAAAAAAAAATTAAAGCACTGGCTGTTCTTGCAGAGACCCAGGTTTGGTCCCAGCATCTATCCACATAGCAGATAACAACTGCCTTGTCTGTAACTCCAGTTTCAGAGGAATGGACACCCTTTTCTGACCTCTGTAGGCATTGCAAAACAGGGTGCATTTACATTCATGAGACAACACATTCATACACATAAAATATAAAAAAAATAATTGAAATCCTTTTTATGGCAGTTATCCTCTCCCTTTTCAGGGTTACGTTTTAAGGACTGTAAAAGCCAGCATTGAGGGGAAATTAGTGTCTCCTGTCCAGGACAGATGAGGCATTTGTTTGGTCTTTTTGAGACAGGGTCTCCCTGTAGTCCCAGCTGGCCTGGAACTGGCTATGTAGACCATGCTGGCCTTGAACTCACAAAGATCTGCCTGCCTGCCTCTTGAGTGCAGGGATTAAAAGTGTGGGCCCTTAACCGCTAGGCTATCTCTCCAGCACCCACATGGCGGCTGAGAACCGTCTGAAACATGCAGACAGTACACTTTGTACACATACAAAAATAAATAAAATTAATAATAAAAAAAATATTTAAAAAAAGTGTGGGCCAACATGCCTGGTTGTTTTTTTTATTTTTGCAGTTTTGTGAAGGTTGAAGCCAGCCAAACATGTTAGTATTGAGGAAACTCCTTACAGCTTAGTGAACTCCCAGGTAGAGGAAGTCAAGCACCAACTCCCAAATTCTCTCCTCCACTGCTAGCTGACTGTGGGGTCTTCCCTTAGCTATTTCCGTATGCTGAATGCCCTCAGCTTTCTTTTGTTTCATCTTGACTTGTGGATTGTAATTCAAAGGCCACTTCCTGTCTCCCTCAGGGACTATGCACCCATCCAGCTGCCCCACTGTTGTGCAGATGCAGGGCTGTGAGCCTGCAGAGGACAATATATAATGGCACATATATTTGTGTGATTAGTTATTTTTCTACCCCTCTCATTATGGGCGAGGACCATGTCTGTTTTTATTCACAATTGGGTTTCCGCCTAACACCCTGCTTGGTGTAAAGCATCCTGTCAACAGTATTAGATAAATGACCAAATGTATTCGTCAGGTCTGACATTCTGAATGGACATGTAGTCTCTTAAAAACTGTGGGCTGGGGGACTGGAGAGATGGCCTAGCGGTTAAGAGCGCCGACTGCTCTTACAGAGGACCCGGGTTCGATTCCCAGCAGACAAGAACCGTCTGAAACTCCAATTCCAGGAGAACTCCAGTTCCAAGGGAATCTGAGACCGTCTTCTGACCTCCGCGGCATTGCACGACACGGGTGCACAAACTTGCATGCAGACAGTACATTCACACATACAGAAATAAAATTAATAAAAAAAAATTTTTTTTAAATTACATTTACTTATAAAAAACAAACAAACTGTGGGCTGGATGTGGTGGCGCACACCTTTAATCCTAGCACTTGGAAGGCGGAGGCAGTGGCAGAGGCAGGCAGATCTCTGTGAGTTCAAGGCCAGCCTGGTCTACAAGAGTGAGTTCCAGGCTGGCTGGGGCAATAGGGAGACCCTGTGTAAAAAAAAAAAAAAAAAAAAAGACCAAAATAAATAAATAAAATCATTTCAGAACGAAAGCATTAAAAAAAAACACCCACAAACCTATCTGTGTTCTTCACTGTCTCCAAAAAGTAGTTTCTGCCAAGTGCACTCTCAACATTCTATGTACCTAAAATACACAACAGAAGGTGAAAATTTATTTCATGGATCCTGGGTCACGTTCTACCAGACTAACAATATTGTTGGTTCATTGGCAAAAGGAGTGGATGAATAGGCCACACTGAATAAGGGAAGAGACTCAGGAAAGTAGAGGCAATATTTCAAGCAGGACTTGGTGGCACAAGTCTTTAAGCCCAGCACTCAGAGGCAGGTCTCTGAGTTCAAGGACAGGTTGGTCTACATAGTGAGTTCCAAGACAAAAGGCAAGAGCATAGCCGGGCGTTGGTTGGCGCACGCCTTTAATCCTAGCACTTGGGAGGCAGAGGCAGGTGGATCTTTGTGTAGTTCAAGGCCAGCCTGGTCTCAGAAGTGAGTTCCAGGACAGCTGGGACTACAGGAGACCCTGTCTCGAAAAGACCCCCACCCAAAAAAAAAAAAAAAAAAAAAAGAGCAAGGAGAGAGGAATTTCTGGGTCACCCTAGATGACCAGTGACATGGGCTGGAACCTGTGACGTCCAGGGTCAGGTGTTTCTTATAGCCACTGTCCGGATTCCTTGTGTATTTCTCCATCTGCACTTCTTTCTACATTTGCCTATGACAGCCTGGGGTAATCTTGTTTAAACACCAAGACAATGTCTTTTGGGATAGGGGTGGAAACAGGATCTCCTTATATACCCTGGGAGAATGTGTTGGTCTTAAAGGCAAAACCTTTGTTGTTACCTTGAGTGACCTTTCCCTTCTCCCAGAGTCCTTTAACTTGAAACCTTCCTGGTCCATACATGTATTTTTTCTAAGGTGGATTACATGTCCCTCTTTCCTAAAACCCATGAAGTACTTGTTATTACTGTCATCTCATCTTCAGCAGGGCTAAGGAACAAGTCCCAAACCATGAGATAAGAAGTGACAGGGCCAACTATTAAACCTGTATTTTTCTCCATAGACAGTCTATAATAATGGTGATAGTACAGATTCAGCCCAGTAATTTAAATGTGGCGTGCACAGAGTAATTAATTGAAAATTATAAATTTAGTCATCAAGACCATCATTTTTCTCACCACTTCAGAGATTAGGCTTGATAAGGAAGGTGTAGTACATACATCTACTGGGAACAAGAAATATCAGTGACTTTTGATAGCCTTAGGCTGGAGAGATAGCCTAGCGGTTAAGAGCACCTTTGCTCTTGCAGAGGACCTGGATTTGATTCCCAGCACCCACATGGCGGCTAAGAACCATCTGTAACTCCAATTCCAGGAGAACTCCAGTTCCAGGGGAATCCGAGACCCTCTTCTGACCTCCGCGGCATTGCACGACACGGGTGCACAGACCTGCATGCAGACAATACATTCATACACATACAAAAATAAATAAAAAAAAAATTAAGACATAATTTACATACTATAATACTCATGCTTTTAAGGGTATAGTTCAGTTATTCTTAGCATATTCACGAATGTAAACAACCACGACTACTAAATGATTTGAGAACCCTTTGATATTCTGGTTCACTCCTTTACCAAGCATGCCCTCGGAGCTACTGGGTTGCTGTTCCTCACAGGCTGGATTGGGTAGGAGGGAGTACAAGTAGACCCAAGCTGGTTCAAATCATGGCAGCTTTTGAGTCACCAATTGCAGAGCATGAGTGGATGTATCTGAGCCCCGCAAGTACATGGATGAGAGTTTCCAACATCTTAATCTTATTTTCTACTTTGCAGAGAATCTTAGGATCTTGATGTCTTTCCTGGTGGGAAGGTTATCAAGCTCCTTTCAAAGACCTGGCTGATAAGTGACATCATCAGTGCATCAACAGACATCTCTAGAAAACCAAGCTTGTTCCTAATCGGGTTGTCTTTTTGAGACAGGGTTTCCCTTTAGTCCCAGCTGGCCTGGAGCTCACTATGGAGACCAGGCTGGCCTTGAACTCACAGAGATCCACCTGCCTCTGCCTTCTGAGTGCTGGGATTAAAGGCATGTGCCACCACACCTGGCCCAAATGGTTCTTAGCTTCCATGGAGTGCTGGGAATTGAACCCCTGTCTGAAAGAGCAGTCATTGCTCTTAACCACTGAGCCATCTCTCCAGTCCCCTCATTGGGTTTCTTTGTTGTTACATTTTCAATTTTGAACCAATTCTCCATTCTGGAGTGTGGCTGACTGCTATCTGCATTGTTCTTTGAGCTATAACCTTGCTGGACCGTCTCGGTGGACCTCTGACTGGGTGGCTGGAGACAGAGCTCTTTGTCTTGTTTTCGAGGCATGCCTTGGAAGCCTGGGCTCCCAGCTCTTGGTCCAGCAGTGTCCATCTTTCTGGAAGCGCCCTCCTCAAGGAGACTTAATTTCTCCAACCCTGACATGGTGCTGAGAAATAAATTCTATGAAACAGAAGTTTGCTGTGGACACTGGACATAATGGTTTTGTATAGATTGGCTCACAATTCATTTTTGTACTCATTTCATAAGTACAAGAGAATGAATAGGGACCAGAGAGGTGGCTCAGCAGTTACGACTGCTTACAGGGAGAACTGGAGTTCAGTTCCCAACACCCGTGTCAGGTAGCTCACAACTACCTGTAACTCTAGTTCTAGGGGTCTGATGTCCTCCTTTGGCTTTTGAAGGTACCTGTACATATGTGTATGTACAACTCACACAGACACACAAATCTTTTTTTTTTGAGACAGGGTCTCCCTGTAGCTCTGGGTGAACTGGAACTCACTCTGTAGACCAGGCTGGCCTTGAACTCACAGAGATCCACCTGCCTCTGCTTCCGGAGTGCTAGGATTAAAGGCATGCGCCACCATGCCCGGCTCACACAAATCTTTTTTAAACAAATTACCAGAATGTGTGCAACTGAGAACACGAGTTGGAGAAACCACAATGAAACTGGAATCTGTAAATGTGCTGTCCTTTGCCTCCATAGGCCTGTCCCCTTTCTACCACCCCACCCCACCCCACCACACACACACACACACACACACACACACAAACACACACACACACTCATATACAACGGGAAACTGAACTTCATATAATAAGAATATAAAATACAAGCAACACAAGTGCAGCAGACACATCTGTAGTTTGTCTTAGAAGCTGTACTTAGAAGCTGTACGGGCGGTACACACCTTTAATCCCAGCATACAAAAGAGAATGAGCCTGGAGGATTCCTGTGAGTTCCAGGCCAGCCTGATCTATATAGACAGTTCCAGGCCAGCTGGAGTTACAGAAAGAGAACCTGTCTCAAAAAGACCAAAAAGGGAAAGAAAAAAAAAAAAAAGCTACTCTCTCAAAGTGACAAGTTCAAGGCTAGCCTAGGCTACAGGAGACTCTTTCAAAAACAAACTCCCAGGCTGGAGAGATGGCTTAGTGGTTAAGAGCTCCGACTGCTCTTGCAGAGGACCCGGGTTTGATCCCCATCACCCACATGGTGTCTAAGAACCGTCCTTAACTCCAGTTCCAGGGGAATCCGACACCCTCTTCTGACCTCTGCGGCATTGCATGACACGGGTGCACAAACCTACATGCAGACAGTACATTCATACACATAAAAAAAAAAAAATCAAAAACAAACTCCCCAAAGTCCCTAAAAATGACAAAATGTCCAACTACCAGAAGCACACACACAAAAGTTAAAGGAGCAAGAAATTAGGACCTTGTTAAAAGAACAACCTGAAGTACATAAAAAGATTCTTATTCAAAAAAAGGACACGCTGGGCTCTGGGAGTTGTGGCTCACTCCTTTAATCCCAGCACTCCCGAGGCAGAGGCAGTCAGGTCTTTGTGAGTTCAAGGACAGCCTAGTCAACATAGCGAGTTCCAGGATAGCTGGGGCTACAGGGAGACTCTTCCTCAAAAAGACACACACAAAAAGTCACTTCTTTGCCTTTATTCAACAAAAATAGATCCAATCTATGGTAATGAGGTGTTAAGTCATCGAAAAGTGAAGACACAAAGCCTTGCTAAACACTTGAATGACAATGGGGGAGGGGGTGGTTTAAATTCCTTACAGAAGTAACAACTAGCATAAAGAATTCTCTCACCTATGCCTTGCCTACCAAGTGTGAGGTCCTGGAATTGATTACTCCCCTCCCCCCTTCATTTAGAGTCTTCGTTTGGGGCTCTGCGGCTAAGAGCACTGCTGCCCTAGAAGAGGAGCAGGTTCAGTTCCCAGCACCCACACAGCAGCTAATAACTACCCCTAACACCGTTTCAGGGGATCCAACACTGTCTTTTGGCCTTTCTGGCCTCTGCAGACATTGCATGCACAGGTGCACTTACATACATGCAAGTAAAACACACATCAAAAAACTTTTTTTTGCTCTTTTCTGAGACAGGGTCTCCCTGTAGCCCCAGCTGTCCTGGAACTCACTCTGTAGACCAGGCTTGCTTTGAACTCAGAAAGATCCACCTGCCTCTGCCTGAGTGCTAAGATCAAAGGCGTGTGCCACCACGCCCAGCCAAAAAAATTTAAGTATAAAAAAATCCTCAGTGTTAACAGTTTACTGCACTTGTTCCGTATCTATAAATATATAGATTTAAATAGATTTTGTCTGAATTCCTCAAGAGCTTCTTATAAATTTGGTTCTTTATTCCTAAATTTTTCATTAATGTTTCCTTAAAACAAGGCCACATTTCTGTATAATGACAGTGATACTACAAATCTGAAATATTAAGGGGCTGGAGAGAGAGCTCAGTGGTTAAGAACACTGGCTGCTCTTGCAGAGGACCTGGGTTCCATTCATTCCACATAGCTCCTAACAACTGTCCATAACTCCAGTTACAGGGGATCCAATGCCCCCTTCTAACTTCCTTAGGCACTGCAGAACACAGGCACACTTGAACACTAATAAACATAAAATAACGTATTTAAAAAGGAAAAATTAGCACTGATATAATTCGAGTTATTTAATCTATAGATTTACTCCAATTCACCTATTGTCTTCCCTAAGAACCCTCTAAGTTTTTTTAATGTAGCCCAGGATCCCCTGAGGTTGATCTTCCTGCCTAAATGCTGGGATTATACAAGTACACTGCCCTGGCTCCAGCTTCCCCAATATCTTTTAAAGAAAAAAAATTAAAAAGGGTCGTGTTGGGGTATAAAATAGCTCAGTAGTTAAAGGTGCTTGCCTGCCAAGACTAACCTGAGTTTGATTCCTGGAATCCACATGGTAGAAGAGAACCAAAGTTGGCCTCTGACCTGCACTTGAATGTCATGGGTGCAGGGGGCTCCTCCTCCCAACAAAATAAATATAATTTAGGTTTTCTAGCCTGGGGCCATTTCTCTTAAATTCTTGTTAATCCAGAATCAATCTTGAGGTTTTGTCTTCAATATGTCTGGAGGCCTAGCCTGAGAACCTTGACTACAAGAGGCTAGCTTTGGCTACATAGCAAGATGCTATTTCAAAACTAGAGAACATGTGTTAGTTACTCTGTACCTCATGCTTCATTTTAGAGACCTCCTGCTCTGTTTAGTTTGGATATTTAACTTCAGTATTGACTTGAAGGAGGAACTCCTAGTCAACTCACACCAAGTTTTCTTACTTCAGAATTTTATTTTTACATATAAACGGTAGTGATAGCAATAAAACTTTATGTGCAGAACTCATTCCCCTTTCTGTGGCTTTTCATGTTTTTGTTTTCTGTTCTATGAACCCAGGCTGGTCTTGAACCTTACCTCTATGTCCAGAATGTTGGGGGTATGTGCGTCAGAATCTTGCACAATGACAATCTGCTTCTCTCAGAAATGATACACTTGTATTACTCACCCCACGTTCTTGCGTTTTAATTTAGTAAATTCAACTTTGTGGGAAATTACAACTTAAAATTTCTGTAGATTTCTAGTTAATTTCATTTCTACAGTTACGGACTACACCCTAGGCTCAAGACGAAGCTGCAAAGAAAAAAAATGCAAAAAACAAAAAACGGGTGCTTGTATGTACAAATTACTCAACAAATATTTGTTGCGTGCTGAGTACAGGCCAGGTTCTGTTACAAGCCCAGAAAATCTATTCAGGAACAAAACTCCTTGTTCTAAATCCTGTTGGAAATTAAAACAAAAAATTTAAAATGTCAGAAACCAAAAATCCAGCTTGGTTTAAACGGTAAAATGGAAACTGCAGAAAACGGCAGCATAGAGGTTCTTTTCCTAAAACTGCCGCGGACGCCCCCCTCTCCATGTCCCCCACCCACGTAAACGCGCGGATTTTCTGTCTTCAGTTCACTGAAACGCTGTGCAAACGAATAATCTCGGCACCAAAGCCGGCCCGGCACCGCGGGTCCCCGCCGTGGTCTTCGCTTTCCACGCAGCCGTCCGTCCGCCGGGCGTCGCGACTCGCAGCCACACCTCTCCCGCCTCCCGAGAGCCTGGGAGCCGCGGCCGACAGCCGCGCGGGAACTCGGCTCCCGGGAACCGGCTCCTCCAGGCGGCCTCGCACACTGCAAGGCAATCCGGGTGGTTTTTCCGGATGGCGCGCTCAGTCCCAGATCCCGGGACTACGCGGGACCAGAGGGCTGGCTCAGCAGCCTGGCTGCGAGCTGGGGCACCTTCGCATCGGGAAAGAGCAGAGGACCTGCGCCCCGTGGGCTTTCGCCGCGTTGCCAGAGCGAGCCCGGCCTCCGCCCGCCCTCGGGGCACCCAGCTGCCACCTGCGCCGCCTCCGCCAGCCTCGATCCGTCCCCCGCAGGGTCTCCACTACCCTTGACCGGACCAGGGAGGGTTACAGATTTGTTCCCGGAGTGGGTCCCAGCAGTTGCAGATGTATGTGGCGGCCTCACGTGCCGCCGCAAGAGGAAGGGCGGCACACCTTGCACCGGGCTAGTAATTTTTCTGATGGAATCCTGTTCCCAAGAATGGGCCGCTTTGAAACATAAAAGTCGAGGAAACTACACCTCTGGCGCTTTTCTAAGATGTCAACATGACCTACCTTACCTCCGGGTGGCTTGCGGAGGGGAGTGGGGATGGGACCCGGGTCTGACAATGGGCACCCGAGACTCTGGGCACAAGTTGACCTCAAGAGAGGAGGTCGGGGCCCAAGTCATGTAATTGAAGTTCACGGCCAAACCGCACGAGTGGAGCGGGTTAGAGCGGGAAATTTGGGGAAAGGTTTGCTTGGCCTTCTTCTAGAAAACCAGTATGCGGCATGCAAGAAGAGGCATTTAATTTCGGACCCAAGGCAAGTCAAAGTTAAGTGGAGGGCGTTCCAGTCTGCAACCCGCACCCAGGACAACGAAGAGGTAGCCCTGGAGAAGGGGAGGGGTCTCCTCCCGGGGAGACGGGGCAGGGCTCGGCGCCCCGGGTGGAGGGCGCGGACGCTGGCAGCGCAGCGCCCGGCTTCTCGTGCTGTTTGCTCTGCAAGGTGTGTAGCTCTCGAGCGGCTTCTCTCGGGTTCCTCAACTGCCCCCACCGCCTCCCCCGGCTGCCGTTGGCCGGTCCCTCCCAGCGCCTTGCGCCCTCCCCGGCGCCGCACCCGCGCCCTGGGCCTCACCTCTGGCCTCCTTTCGCTTCCCTGCGCTCAGCCTTTTCGCTCGGCCCTTCCGAGCCTTCCGCTGCGTCCCCCACAGCCCACCGGCCCCCGCGCCCCGCACCGCGCGCCTCCCTGCGGCCGGACCCTTTCCGCCGCGCCGCACCGCACCGCGCAGCGCCCGTACCCCCTCACCCTTTTCTCTGTATGGCCTTCGCTACCCTCTGGGAGGCCTCCCCGCCCCTCGGGCCTCCCCAGCCCGCCCTCGCCTCTCCATTCATCCAGCCATTGTCTCCCGCCCTCTCCTCCCCTCCCCCCGAGGCCTCCTCCCCCCACCGCTGCCACGTCGTGGTTTAAAGGAGCCAATGGGCGGGCGCCGCCAGGTGTCTCTTACCTGCACCACGTGGGGGAGGGGGAAGGGGCGGGCAGGTAGAGCCACATCCCAAAACAGAAAGGCTTTCAGCCATTGCGCGCGCCTCCCGGGGGTGCAGCCCTGCTCCTCGGCTTTTTCCTAGACGCACGGGCAATTGCATACAAAAAGGGCCGGCCCGCTGCGCCCTCCCGCCCGCCCCCCTTCCTGCCCAGGGTGTGGAGCGCCGGCCAGGTGTGGGCCGCGGCGGCTGCTTACCGCCTTTAGCACCGGCGGCCGCGAGGAGGGGGGTGGGCGCGCTTTCTTTTTTCTTGGGGTGGAGGGGTGTTTTTAGCCGAGGTTTTCCCGTCCTCACTTCCAACCCCACCTCGCCGCCTCCCGACCCCCCTTCTCCCCCTCCCCACCTATCGTCATGACGGCGTCTCCGGATTACTTGGTGGTGCTCTTTGGAATCACTGCTGGGGCCACCGGAGCCAAGCTGGGCTCGGATGAGAAGGAGCTGATCCTGCTGTTATGGAAAGTCGTGGATTTGGCCAACAAGAAGGTACTTCTGCACGCTGGCGAGGCGGGGGACTAGAACTTTGGAGAAGTTGGGGAGGGGAGAGGGCTTTTTGTTTTGTTGGACTTCTGAGTGCGTGTGAGCTTCTGAAGCTGGGACCCGAGGCCTAGGGAATCTCGAGTGGAAGGGAACTTGTTGGCCAACCTCCTTGGAGCCGTTTCGGTCTTCCGCAGCCTGGCCCAGGTGGAGCGGCGGGCGCAGCTCTCCGGGCCGGACGCGGTGCTTCCTGGGGTGTTGGGGTCCCCTCCTGGGCCCTGGCCCCTGGATCCGGGTGGGGGTGGGGAGCGCCGGCCCGAGCTCGGTCGTCTGATGCGCGTGCAATCTGCGGCTGACCTCCTAAGAGCCTCGGGCCGCCCGGCGGAGCGGGCAAGGAAGAAGCAGCCCCGAATTGAACAGGGGGAAACTGACCCCTTCTTTCTCCCATCCCCCGCCTCCGGAGGTGGGACAGTTGCACGAAGTACTAGTTAGACCGGATCAGTTGGAACTGACGGAGGAATGTAAAGAAGAAACCAAAATAGACGCCGAGAGCCTGTCGTCCGCCCCGCAGCTGGACCAAGCCCTCCGACAGGTGACAGCCGTGGCTGGGCCACGCGGCCCGCCTCCACCCGGACCCCCGCAGCCTCGGGCCCCCGACCGGACCCAACCCGACCGCTCCACGCCCTCGCGGGGCGGTCCCCGCTGGTTCCTGGGGCGGGGTGGCGAGACTCAGCCGCGTGGGTGGGAGCCCAGCCTGCGGGCGGGGGCGGGCTGCTTCGCGGGGGTTCCCCCCCTTGGCCTCTGGGCCTCCCACGGTCTGCGCCTAAGGTTGCGCTGGGGTCGGGGTTGGTTTTCTGTATTCTCGGAGCAGGGAGCGCTGGGAATCTAGAGGTGCTGACCCGCCCGCGCGCCGGGTGGTAGCCTTGACCACAGTTCGGTTGGCACTTAAGACTGCCCGCCAGATTTCAGCCTTCGGACTCAATTTCCATAGATGGGTTCGGCTTCCTCATTACCTCGTTGGTGCCTTGTTGGCGATCCCAGGGAGAGCGTGCAGGTTCCAGCCCGTAGGGCTGCTTGTTGGGTCACCATAGTTCTGGAGGGATCCCCTATTAGAATTGAGGTGACCTAAAAACGGGCTGCTCTGGGTGCAGAAGGTTGCTAGAGTCCGGGATAGGGCGGGTCCCAACACCTGTGCGGAGAAGGGAGCCCTGTGTTCTCCAGCCTCTGCCATTAGCACACGAGTTCCCAATTAAAGGAGAAAGTGATTACTAGAGTATTTTCCAAGAAAAGTGTTACCCGACTTGACAGAGTTGAGGATGGTCTTTAATCGTTTCGTTTATCGGAAATTGGTGCCTTAAACCTGAACATCCAAACATTTAAAAACTAACGCCACAGAATGATGTAATCTGGAGGCAACTAACTTGCTAGTGAATCTCTGGTTTGTCTCACCCTGAAAACTGGAAGTGAGGGAAAGTGGCTTTCTCAGTAAAAACTGCGGATTTGCTGGAGAGCTTCCTTGCCTAGGCAAAATGGCAGGTTTGGGGGGGGGCGCAGGAGAGGGTTTAGGATGTTTCCCTGGCACGCACGTGTGGGGCAACTTGGACAAGTTTGTAAATTCTGCTTCCGTTGCATCTCTCGTGTGTGTGACTTTTGTTTTTTCAGTTTAACCAGTCAGTGAGCAATGAACTGAATATTGGGGTAGGGACTTCCTTCTGTCTCTGCACAGACGGGCAGCTTCACGTCAGGCAAATCCTGCATCCTGAGGCTTCCAAGAAGGTAAGAGCGCTGGCCTCAGGAAAAGATTGGTTTTACTCTGAGTGACAAAGGTTTTGGCTAAACCGTTTGTCCAAATCTATTCATGCTGGATTCTGGGAAAAAAAAAAGTTGAAGATTGAATGAAGGCATTTATGAAATGGAACCCAAGTTATCCCACTTTTAAAGAAGTGCAGGTGGTGGGTAATGGGTGTAGAATTTCATTTTGGAAAGATCAGAGTGTTCTGGAAAAGGATGGTGATGGTTGCAAAATGTTAATGGACTTGATGTTACTAAGCTGTACACTTGGAAATGACGAAATTGGAGAATGGGGATTTAGCTTCCTGTGAGAACTTTATAGAAAAATGTTAATAGTAAATTTAACATTTTACCACAATTGAAAAATATGTCAGTTTTACAGAGGTACTTTGGATTGCACTCATCGTGTGGATACCCTGTGATGATTTAAAAACACCTGTCATGTCGTCAAAGTTCTTGGCACTCCATTTCCCAGCAGGGTCTAAATGTTCTTGTCACTTGCAGTTCCTGCCACTAGGAAGGATTGTCATTTATTTGTATACATTGTGAAATTTTCATATGTGAAATGCTTTATTCTATAAAGAGGATCAAACTGTTTAAATTGTATTTTAAAATAATTTCATTATACTTACCTGGCAGGGGAGATACCATGATCACGAAGGTGGTTTTCCCAGGGCGAGGCTCATCCATTGCACTCCGGATGTGCTGACGTCTTCGATTTCCCCAAATGTGGGAAACTCAACTGCATAATTTGTGGTAGTGGGGGACTGTGTTCGCGCTCTCCCCTGTAAAAAAAAATAAAAATAATAATTTAATTGAAAACACTGCTTAGATAAGTTACCAACATAAGTAGCAAAATGCTCATTTTAGCACTGCTTCACCTTGTTCAAAACTGAATTTTTAACTTTTCCTTTATTTTTGTATCTATGTATGGTCTCATTTTATAGCTGAGGCTGGCCTCAAACTAATGGCAAGCCTCTGCCTCAGATTCCTGAGTACTGGGATTACAGGAGTGCATCACAGTGCCCAGTTCCAAAACTGAAATCTTGTACCTGTTAGGTTAGGCTGATCTTTTACCTTTGCTAACTTTTCTGATGGGGAAAGAGAGAGTGTTACCCTAAATCTATTGTTTCTCTGGAAAGAGTATTTTTCTAGGACAATTTAGAGTGTGGACAGCTCAGCCACTTGTAGCCAATTTTGGCTAATGTAGTTTCTGTTCATTCAAACTGGTTTCACTGTGGCAGGCACTGAGCTTGAAAAGAGATTATATTTAGGGCACTGTGTAGACAAATCTAATAAATAGGTAGATTGAAATCCATAACACAGGCAGATGTAGTTAGTGCAGATTTTGTTCTCTTCATTCCTAGGAAAAGCTAGAAAGGTAGTGAAATGTACAATAATTTGAAGAGCCTGAGAGAAACTCCAGGTCCTCAGCCTTGGAGGTTGGTCACTCCTCTTATAGGAGTCTTAGTCGTTAGTGAATCTTACAAACTGCTATACTGGTTGTCGTGTCGTGTCCAGAAATACACAGGAGACTTATCACTGTCCTCCCCCAAGTCATATGAGTGGAGACAAGACTTAATCCTTTCCCTCATTGGGCCAGAGGAAAAAGGTTGTTTCGCTTCTTCCTTCATACCCCCCCCCCAATTATTTAGACTGTCTTATAGCCCAGGCTGGCCTTCCACTATGTGTAGTGCAGACTGGCTTCTAACTCTATCCTTTGCTTCATTTTCTCAAGGACTGCAGGTGTTGGCCATTGTGTCCAGCAAAAAAAATGTATATTAACAATATATTCATTATAAAAGCAAAAAAAAAAATTAGTGCTACACAGAAAACAATATATGGAAAACAATTTGTAACACGAACATATTTGGATATATTTCCCTGACTTAATGTGGAGAAGTGTTTCCACAAGGAGCATTTATACTGTACAAACCTGTTTGGTATGGTTTATAATTTAGTATAACATCAGTGTCTATAAGTGCTAAATAAAATGCTAAGTATTTTAAATGGATGTAATGATTTAAATTGCTTTCTTGTTTATGTGAGTTTTGTTATAGACTATCAACCATTTTTGAAGGCATTATGAGGATTCATATGGTAATTAACTTTTGAAACCTGTTATAATGCCAGTTTCAGATACAGTATGGGAAAATCAGATCTAATAGAATCCAGTAAAGGAGACATTATTGCATATTTAACAAACATTAAAATTACCTTTATTTCCTTGTTTTGTTTTTGTTTTTTTTTCTTTCGTATGTTTGAGACAGGGTTTCAGTTTCAGCTGGCCTGGAGCTCACTCTCTGGACCAGGCTGGCCTTGAACTCACAGAGATCCACTCGCCTCTGCCTCCCGAGTGCTGAGATGAAAGGTGTGCACAACCACACCCAGCTCCTTGATTTTCTTTAATCTGTAAATCAATGAATAGAAATCCCAAACTTTTGAAATTTGAATAAAAATCTAGGACCCCCAGATTCCTCAACAGATAGAGGAGCTTGCCTTCAAACCTGTTGATCCTAGTTTGGGACCCAGGACTCACATGGTGGAAGGACAGAACCACCTTCCACAAATTGTCCTCTGACTCCCATATCCATGATGTTTTATGGGTACACCTCCCTGCTCGATGAAAATAGTATATAAAAAAGAAAGAATGGCTGGGTGTGGTGGTGTGTATGCCTTCAATCCCAGCACTCTGGAGGCAGAGGCAGAGGCATCTCTGTTTGAGGCCAGCCTGGTCTACATAGTTCCAGGCCAGCTGGGGCTACAGGGAGACTATGTCTCAAAAATACCCCCCCCTCAAAAAATAAAGAATGGGGAAAAAGAAAAGGAAAATCTAAATTCTGTCTTGTAAAAAATTATCTTTAGCCACATATGGTACCACATAGCCTATAATACCAACAATCTTCACGCTGAACCAAGATATGAGTTCAAAGCCAACCTGGGGGTCTAGGTATGGTGATGCTCACCTTTAATCCTGGCACTTGGGAGGCAGAGGCAGAGGCAGGTAGATCTCTGAGTTCCAGGCCAGGGCTCAATTGGTAGAGTATTTGCCTAGCATTCTGGTTTCCGTTCCTAGCACTTCGCCAAGCCTGGTATGGTGGTGCACATGATTGTAATACCAGTACTTTGAGTGGGGAATAAAGAGAGTCACAAGTTCAGTGCTCGGCTACATAGTCTCAAAAAGGAAAACATACCTGGTAGCATGTTTATCTGTATATTTGTCTTTTCTTTGTTTTTATTACTGTGTGTGTCTGGCATTTGTCCCGCACACATGCCATAGGTCCATGTGTAGGAGGACACAGGGCAGCTTCTCACCTTCTACCCTTAACACAGGTTCCTGGGATCAACTTAGGTTTACACAGCAAGTGCTTTACTCGGTGAGCCATCTAGGTGGCCTGTGATGCATATTTTTAAAGTTGAATTTGAATTCTGAGGTAGAGCCAGAGTAGAGGGAAGGAGAGCTAATACAGAACTTTAACACAAAAATTATCCTTTTCAGATAAGCAGAAATATTCCCAATCTCAATACCAAATAAATACATTACTAGAACTCAGTAGTAGATTACAACTTAATCTTAGTCCAGATTTATCTTTGGGGAAACTGATATCTAAAAACAGATGACTTGAAATGATTGACTGAAAAAAGTCCATTACCACTAAAGATAGAGTAGAACAGTCTAAGTGATTACAGCTTCATAATTGGTTTGAATGAGGGTTGGGGAGAGAGCAGTTAGGAGTACCTGCTACTCAGAGGGCCTGGGTTTAGTTCCCAGCATCTACATGGGGTGACTCACAACCACAACTGCCTGTAACACCACTCCAGGGGTTCTGACTGCTTCTGGGCTCTGGGCAACTTCGTGCACGTGGCGCATGTGTGTACAGACAGGCAGGCACACATAAAGATTTAAAAAGTGCTTTGAGTGGAAGGTGTTATGGAGTATAAACATTGTAATTCATTTCATTAAAATGACCTTTTTTTTTTTTTTTTTGGTCTTTTTGAGACAGGGTCTCCCTGTAGCCAGCTGCTCTGGAGCTTGCTCTGGAGAACAGGCTGAACTCTGAGAGCTCTGCCCGCCTCTGCCTCCAGAGTGGTGGGATTAAATAAAGGCTTGAGCCACCAAGCCCGGCTAAAATGAACTTTTGTGAGACTTCTACGCAGCATCTAATACAATAACAACCCAGGATTAAAAATAAAGCTTTTGTTTCTAAAAATTGTGGTAAAATATATTAGTTCTTTGCTTCTAATCATGAGAGCAACACTGAACCAGATTCACCTAATTAATTCACCTATACTTTATTCTTCCTCAGAATGTATTACTACCTGAGTGCTTCTATTCCTTTTTTGATCTTCGAAAAGAATTCAAGAAATGTTGCCCTGGCTCTCCTGATATTGACAAACTGGATGTTGCAGCAATGGCAGAATGTATCCTTTAAGGGTCATCCAAGAACCATTTGAAAGCATAGCTCAAGGAAAGCATAGCAATTTAAAAAGTCTTTCTCACCCTCTCTCCCCGTGTGTGTGTGTGTGTGTGTGTGTGTGTGTGTGTGTGTGTTAGGTTTTTTGAGGTGGGGGTCTTGTTATGGTCTATAACTTACTATGTAGCCCAGGCTGACTTTGAACTTGCAACTTTCCTCCTACCTCAAGCATCTCAGGTGTTTTGATTTAAGGTATGAGCCACCATACCTAGTTCAAGAAACTGAAATGTTTTAAACTTTGTCAGTATGTGGATGAAATTCTTGTCTGAAATTAATATCCTGTGCCTAGTAATAAGTAACAGTACCGTTACAGGCATCTTTCTTCTTTTTTTTCCCCCCAGGCATCATTCAAAGTAGTTATGATTAATTGAATTAGATTGGTGTATATATATATATATATATATATAGAGATAGAGAGAGAGAGAGAGAGAGAGAGAGAGAGAGTCAGTCTTAAGAGCTTGTTCTTACCAGGTGACTGCAGTTCATATGATGTGTGTATTAATACAGCTGTCAGCAGAGGGGTGTGTATATATGTGTAAAGACAGTCATATATATGATGAATTGGAGAAAATGCGAAGACTTAGTTTGCAGATCCTAAAGCAATTTGTGCTTGATTACCTTAATCTTGGGTCTGTTTTGGCTTCTTTGCAATGAATAAAATTTTTATTTGGAAATATTAGGTGCCCTTTCAAACCTCAGTGTTTCAAATATATACCAGATCATGGTTATTGTAATAAGACATATTTAAGGATGCTGAAATAGTTGCCAGGCTGTGTGTGGTGCTATAGGCTTTTAATCCCAGCATTCAAGAGGTGGAGATAGGACGGGTATGGTGCACACCTTTAATCCCAGCACTTGGGAGGCAGAGGCAGTCAGATCTCTGAGTTCAAGGCCAGCCTGGTCTACATAGTAAGTTCCGGCTCAGCTGTGGTTTCAGGGAGACCCTGTCTCAAACAGACAAAAAAAGAAGAAAAAAAAGGCAGAGCTATGTGGCCCCCTGTGAGTAGGAGGCCAGCCTGATCTACATATCAAGCTCCCAGAGCTACAGGGAGACCCTGTCTCAAACAGACAAAAAAAGAAGAAAAAAAAGGCAGAGCTATGTGGCCCCCTGTGAGTAGGAGGCCAGCCTGATCTACATATCAAGCTCCCAGCCAGCCAGGGCTGTATACTGAGACTGTCTCAAAAACAACAAAACGTCTAAAAAAGATCAAAATGGGTCCAAATTATCCCTAAAGCCTTACTAAGGTAGTCTATTTAATGCCTTATATATTATTAAAATATATTTTATGGTCATAAATCTAAAATCTTGAATGACCCATTTTCTTGCATCCATTAAATCTCTTAAATGTGCTACCTAATAAGCAGTCATATGCTAATATCAGAAGGGAAACTGGAAATTGGATTAGGTTGCTTTTTAAAAGGCACTTGGGGGCTGGAGAGATGGCCTAGCAGTTAAGAGCACTGACCACTCTCGCAGAGGACCGGGGTTCGCTCCCCAGCACCCACATGGCGGCCGAGAACCGTCTGTAACTCCAATTCCGGGAGAACTCCAGTTCCAGGGGAGTCCGACGCCCTCTTCTGACTGCTGCGTTGCATGACATGGGTGCACAGACCTGCATGCAGATAGTACATTCATACACATAAAATAAATTAAATAAATAAATAAATAAAAGGCACTTGGGGGACTGGAGAGATGGCTCAGCAATTAAGAGCACTGGTGCTATTGGAGAAGTCCCTGGTTCAGTTTCCAGTTAGGGATTGTAAGTGCTTATTCTCCTTCCCTTGTCTGTCTTTTTGACAGGGTCTTACCATGGGACTGGCTTATAACCCATAGACCTCCTGTCTCATCTTCCCCAGTGCTGGAATTTCAGGTGCATCTCACCAAAGCTGTGAATTACTTGTTCTTGAACTTTCTCCTTTTCAGTAGCTAAAACCTGCTTTTTATTTCCCATGAACTTAATGATCTTTTTTTTTTTTTTTTGGTCTTTTTTTGAGACACGGTCTCCCTATAGCCCCAGCTGTCCCAGAACTCACTCTGTAGACCAGGCTGGCCTTGAACTCACAAAGATCCACCTGCATCTGCCTCCCGAGTACTAGGATTAAAGGCGTGTGCCACTATGCCCGGCGAACTTAATGATCTTATGACCACATCTAACACTGCTTCTTAAAGTCTTTCTCGCCACATGTAGGCACAGTGGGAGCCAAGACTTACATATATACATTTTGGGGGTACAATTCATCCTTAGCATATGCCAAACCATTTGATGCAATAATACAAAATAGAAAAAAAAATCTAGAAAAAATATCAAGGCAGTGTCTGCAGCTTAGTGATAAAGCACATAGAGGCTCTGGTTCCATCTCCATCCTCCACAAACAGAAGCTACCAGTACGGAGTGGAAGAAAAGTCTAATAAGTTCTTTGAATTTAGAAAAAGATAATTTATAGAAATGGCAGCATGTTAAGAATTCTCTGTTTGGTGTTCCTTTTTTTGTTGTTTTGTTTTAGACAGGGTCTCCCTATAGCCCGAGCTGGCCTGGAACGAACTCTGTAGACCAGACTGGCCTTGAACTCACAGAGATCTGTCTGCCTCTGCCTCCCAAGTGCTAGGATTAAAGGCATGCGCCACCACGCCCGGCTGATTTCATATTTCTTAAACAATACCTTGGTCTGGAGATAGGGCTCAGTTGATATAGTGCTTGCTTCCGATACTCAAGCTATAGGTTACATCACACCTATAATCCCAGCGCTCAGAGTTGGAGGTGGTTTGCATGTTTCTTTCCCATTTAGCAGGTTAGAAATGCTACTAATGTTTATTAGCAGTAGCTTTTGTTTTGCATCGCTGCTGTATGGATTTTTTTTTTAATTTTATATATTTTTGTATGTGTATGAATGTACTGTCTGCATGTAGGTTTGTGCACCCCTGTCGAGCAATGCCGGGGAGGTCAGAAGAGGGTCTCGGATTCCCCTGGAACTGGAGTTAAAGACTGTTCTCAGCTGCCATGTGGGTGCTGGGGATTGAACCTGGGTCCTCTGCAAGAGCAGTCGGCGCTCTTAACTGCTAGGCCATCTCTCCAGCCCATGGATTATTTTAACTCATACAGAAAAATGACCCTGACCAGGCCCCCAAACTGACTCTGGAGGTCAGAGTCAATAGTACTGAATCTGAGTCACACCTTGTCATTTTTGCATAAGGTGTTTGTATAATGTCTGAGCTGAAGAGTTTTGTTCTTAAACTGTTAAACACTTTACTTGTTAATATAAAAATGTTCCTGAATTTGGAAACATAAAGATAGTCCTTAAAGCCAGGCATGGTGGCACATGCCTCTAATCCCAGCATTTGGAAAGCAAGAGGCAGGGAGATCACTTTGAGTTAAAGGTCAGTCTGGTTTACATAGTGAGTTCTAGCCAGCTGGGGCTATAGGGAGATCTGTCAAAAAGACTTAAGAAAAGAAAGTCATTAAACATGTTAGATGGTTTTGGCAAATAATAGTCTTTTGCTGTTGAGATTATTGATTGTCTGTTCACCAGTAAACCAGAGATTAGGCAGGCTGAGACACTTAATTTTTCTTACTTGTGTAGATAGTTATGTTCTTATTTTAAAATATTACAATGTTTTTCTTTTGTTTTGTTTTGCTTTGTTATTGAGATGGAGTCTTAAATGGCCCAAACTGACCCAGAACTTGCTGTACTGCAAAGGATGATTCTGTGAACTCGGCCTCCACTTCCTAAGTACTAGGATTTATAGGCATGCACTATCATGTCCAGCCTTTAATTTTTTTCATTGCATTTTTTATTCATTTATTTATTTGTTCTTTTTGAGACAGGGTCTCCCAGTAGCCCCAGCTGGCCTGGAACTCACTATGTAGACGAAGCTGGCCTTAAACTCACAGAGATCCGCCTGCCTCTGCCTCCAGAGTGTAGGATTAAGGGCATGTGCTACAATGCTTGACATTTATTTGTTTATTTATTTATTTATTTATTTATTTATTTATATTTGTCTTTTTTGAGACAGGGTCTCTCTGTAGCCCCAGCTGTCCTGGAACTCACTCTGTAGATCAGGCTGGCCTTGAACTCCCAGAGATCCACCTTCCTCTGCCTCCCAAGTGCTAGGATTAAAGGCGTGAGCCACCACGCCTGGCAGCTTTTATTTTTAACATTTTATTTTTAGTTTATGTGTTTGATTTTTCTGAATGCATGTTTGTAAGTGCACTGTGTGCATGCAATACCTGCAGAAGCCAGAAGAGGGTGTCACATTCCCTGGAACTTGAGTTACAGTCGTAAGCCACCATGCGGGTGATAGGAATTCTTCTCTGGGAGAACAGCAGGTGTTCTTAACCACTGAGTCATCTGTGTTCCACATTTTGTGTGTCTGTGTGTCTTGTCTGTCTGTCTCAGTGTACCAGGGCAAATAAATAGAGATAAGAGGATAGTTGAGTGAGTTCTCTCCTTCCACATTGTGGGACCTAGGGGTTTAATGCTGGTCACCAGGCTTGACAGCTAGTGTCTTTACACACTGCGTCATCTCCTTCATCCTCCCCCTCTTTTTAAATAAGCATGTAAAAATATGGATTTGTGGGTTGGAGAAATGGCTCAGCCCATAAGAGCACTGACTGGTTTTGCAGAGGACCGAGTCAATTCCCCGTATCCAGTGACAGCTAATGACTATATAAGTCCAGTGACAGCTAATGACTATGTAAGTCTGGTTCCAGGGGATCCAACACCCTCCACTGACCTCCAGGGGTATTTCTTGACACGGATGCTTTTATATTCATGTGGGCAGTATACTCATACACATAAAATACAATAAAAATAAAATATGGATTTTGGGGGGAGCGAATGTCAGTGTCTTTATGGTACTGTGTCTTAGGAGTTATATCTGGTCAAAATTCCCTTTTAGCTCAGAATTGCCTCTGCCTCCTGAGTGCTGGGATTAAAGATGTGCGCCACCATGCCTGGGAGAACACTTTCTTTAAGAATCCTTGGATGGCTCTGGAGTACTAGGAAAAAAAAAAAAAAAAAAAAAGAATCCTTGGGCTGGAGAGATGGCTCAGTGGTTGTTAAGGAAGATGTTCAGAGGACCAGCATCTCAAAAAGCACAAAAAAAAAAAAAAAAAAAAAAAAAGAATCTGTTGGGCGTGGTGGCACACCCAGTACTCAGGAGGCTGAGGCAGATGAATCTCTGTGAGTTCAAGGCCAGCCTGGTGTACATAGTTCCAGGACAACCGGGGCTACAGAGACCCTGTCTCAAAAAGACAAAAATAATTAATTAAATAAATAAATAAAATAAAAGAATCTTCTGACCTGTTCATCTCTCACCATTTTCCTATCCCTATGCTTTTGACTTTTTCCGAATAGAAAGAAATTGTGTAGTTTTTTGAGATTGACTTTAAGTTAGTAATAATGTTCAAGGTTCTTCCTTATATTTTCATGGCTTGATAGCTTTTCTTAGTGATGCATAATCTGCCATCTGGATATACCACACTTTTTTCACTCCTGTAAAAAGTTTTGTTGATTCCAAGTTGTGGCAATTATGAATAAAGTTGCTAGAACATCCTTGTACAAGATTGTGGGTAGACTTCATTTTGTTTTTCTTTGAGACAGGGTCTCTGTAGCCCTAGTTGGCCTGGTGGGTAGATATTTTCAATTCATTTGGCTAAGTACCAAGAAGTGTGATTGCTGGGTTGTCTAGTAAGAGAGTAGTTTTTGTCTTCACTCTAATTTTGTGTTTAACACAGACTTTTCTCTCTTGGAGAGAAAGCAGGGAGGCTTTGAGTTTCTTTTTTTGTGTGTGTATGAGTGTACTGTCTGCATGTAGGTTGGTGCACCCATGTCGTGCAATGCGGAGGAGGTCAGAAGAGGGCGTTGGATTCCCCTGGAACTGGAGCTAAAGATGGTTCTTAGTTGCCATGTGGGTGCTGGGAATCGAGCCCGGGTTCTCTGCAAGAGCAGTTGCAAACCACTGAGCCATCTCTCCAGCCCCAAGGCTTCGACTTACTTATTTATTTATTTATTTATTTTTTATTTTTACGTGTATGAATGTACCGTCTGCATGTAGGTTTGTGCACCCGTGTCGTGCAGTGCCGCGGAGGTCAGAAGAGGGTCTTGGATTCCCCTGGAACTAGGAGTTCTCCTGGAATTGGAGTTACAGACGGTTCTCAGCCGCCATGTGGGTGCTGGGGATCGAACCCTGGTCCTCTGCAAGAGCAGTCAGCATTCTTAACCACTAGGCCATCTCTCCAGCCCAGCCGAGGCTTGGGTCACTCCTCAGGGTACTTATGGAAGATAAGAGAAAATGAAAGTGCTGCCGCTTTCTGTGCAGGCGTTCTACCACTCAGCCCCAGCCCAGTGCTGCCACTTTTTAGTGGATGAAGGACATAAAGATAGTGGTGAAGTCGTTTATCTTGGGTACTTTCAGTGAAAGTTTATGAACTGTATCTTACCATATAAATGAACAAGTATTGCTACTCTGATGGAAGAGAAGCTAAGAAGTTTCGTGAATGCAGCTCTGGTTACTGTAGCACTTCTTTCCCTCTTGACTTTGCTTGCTCTGGGAATTATTTCTGATCTTGGTTTGGGCTTCTTATTCCAGTTACAGGTGTGCTACCTGCTTTGGGATTAGACAATCCCAGCTGAGAAGGCCTTATTTGGCAGGTGAACTCTGTTGCATCGATGATGCATTTGTTTAGTCAGGTGAGGTGGTGAGACGGTAACCCTGCAAAGCTGCTGGCTTTTTTCATGTATTTTGTTTTTCTTTTTTTTTTTTTTAATTTTATTTATTTTTGTATGTGTATGAATGTACTGTCTGCATGTAGGTTTGTGCACCCGTGTCGTGCAATGCCGCGGAGGTCAGAAGAGGGTCTTGGATTCCCCTGGAACTAGGAGTTCTCGTGGAATTGGAGTTACAGACGGTTCTCAGCCGCCATGTGGGTGCTGGGGATCGAACCCGGGTCCTCTGCAAGAGCAGTCAGCACTCTTAACTGCTAGGCTATCTCTTCAGCCCCATCATGTATTTTGCTTTTCATGTTCTTTTGGAGATAGGGTTTCCTTCTAGCCCCTGCTGGCCTGGAAGTCACTATGTAGATCAGGGTAGCCTGAAACTCACAGAGATCCTCCTGCCTCTGCCTGCTGAGTGCTCGTATTAAAAGGGTGCACCAGCATACCCTGTGCTTCTGGCTTTTTATTTATTTTTTATGTGTATGAGTATACTGTCTGCATGTAGGTTGGTGCACCCGTGTTGTGCAATGCCAAGGAGGTCAGAAGAGGGCGTTGGATCCCCTGGAACTGGAGTTAAAGATGGTTCTTAGCAGCTATGTGGGTGCTGGGACTCGAACTCCAGTCCTCTGCAAGAGCAGTTTGCGCTCTTAACCACTAGGCCATCTCTCCAGCCCTGCTTCTGGCTTTGTAAGGAAGAAATTGTTAGGTCCTCAGACAAATTATTACTGCTTATCTCCTACTGATACCTTGACTATGAACTTTTTTTTTTAGAGCTATTTTTATATTATTTTTATTCATCGTTTATAATAGAGCAGCTTCTTTTAAATCTCCACTAAAGTTGGACGGAATTATTTTCTCCTGATTCTTTTTTTTTTTTAGAGCTCACTTTCTGAAAGTTTATTATAATGCACCAATGGAGCATTAGTTTTTCTTTTCCGCATTTTGCTCTCCAGGTTCCTTGGCCCACTTTGCTCAAAAGCCGTAGAGGCAGGCGTTTGCCTGGGCCATGCGAAGACTGGCAAAAGCTTTGACGCTCTCCTCTGTGACTCTGGCTTTCTCCTTTTTATAGGATAGGTATCACTGGTCCTGGTAGCTGGGTAGCCAGTTTGAGTTCTTTCAACAGCTCTGTCTCCCTTCTTGGGGACAGAAGGCTTCCTGGGGAAGAGGATGAGTTTAAAGTGGTACTCCTTCAACTGCTGACAATAGCCTGTAAGGATTCTGTGGATTCGTCTGCCTTCTTTGGGTCCAGAGATACTGGTGGTATCTCACCATGGGGCCAACTCGCATGAGGGGCAGTGCGGTGTGCTTTTGCCTGTCAGGCTTTTGTCTGGTGCTGGCTGATCGAACCCTGTGTCCATTCGCTGCTGCCAGTCCTTGTGCAAGTGGGGCTTCAGGATCATGCTGTTCCCACTGGGTGCCATGGCCTCCTGTGCAGGAGAACGGCCAAGCCGAAAGGTTCTCCTGATTCTTAGCCTGTTTTTTTTTTTGTTTGTTTGTTTTGTCAGTTTTATTATATATGAACTAATTCTCTTTAGTGAAGATGTCTACCAATGTTTGATTTGATTGCCAGGCCTTTATTAAGAATTTCATGTGTTAAAAAAAAAAAAAAAGAATTTTATGTGTGAGTGTATTGCTTGCGTGCATGTAAATGGAGCCATGTCATGCAGTGTCCAGGGACATTAGAAGAGGGCATTGCATTCCCCTGGAACTGGAGTTAGCTGTGTTGTAGGTGTTGGGAATCAAACCCGGGTCATACAAGAACACCCAGTGCTCTTAACCACTGGGCTATCTCTGCAGCCCCCAAGAATTTATTTTTGTAGAGTCCAATATGGAGAGAAGGTAAAAGAAAAGACCATTCAAGAAGGGGGAATGGCTCAGTGTTAGCACTTAGCCTTTGTGACTCTCTGGCTTCAGTCAACCTGCTTGCACCCCACACAAAATGAGTAGGCTATCACATACCCCTTCAGTAGGCCACTAAGGGGATATTATCCCATTTTGTCACCAGTGAAATTGAAATGTAGAGGTTTTTTGTCTTAAGTTAGATGCTATAGTATCTATCTGATGCAGATATCCTAATCATTAGTGAAAGTAATATTTTTATAACCCCAGCTGTCCTGGAACTCACTTTGTAGACCAGGCTGGCTTTGAACTCACAAAGATCCGCCTGCCTCTGCCTCCCAAGTGCTAGGATTAAAGGCATGCGCCACCATGCCCAGCTGAAAGTAATATTCTTTAATGTATGAAGCTCTTTTGCTGTCTACTTAGATAGGTCATCTTCTTTTTTTTTTTTTTTT
>VZQC01000239.1:417710-429515 GCA_009823505.1 Rhizomys pruinosus | reverse complement strand
CCAAAAAAAAAAATTGTTGCTAGTGTATAAGTTTGCAGGTTGTGCATTTGCTGCATGGCATTGATGTACAAAATGCTTTTAGTTTGTTTAGAATGTTGATAAATTTTGGTACTGTGTATGTGTATTTATTATATGCTTATGAAACTTTCTAAATTAAAAGTAATGAGAAAAGGATAGAGAGATGGCTCAGTAGTTAAGAGCACTGGCTGTTCTTGCAGAGGACCCGGGTTTGATTCCCAGCACCCACATAATAGCTGAAAACGGTCCATAACTCCAGTTCCAGGGGATGTGATGCCCCCTTCTGACCTCCATGGGCATTGCACACTTGTAGGGAAAACATTCATACACATAAAATAAAAGTAAATAAATCAGGAAATAACAATGTTCCCTAGAGATTTTAACCTAGTTCATTCTCATAGTTTATGAATTGGTTGTTTTTACAGATCTGGAAACTAAGCCATAGAAATTAAGCTTGAACAGAATTGTGTCCAGGATAGCTAAGACCTGATCCAGACAATCTGGATCTAGTACTTTTTCCTTTCTGTTGTTGGTGTTGTGTGGCTGGAGAGTAAGCCTTCTGTATTAGACAAGACCACTACCCTGAGCTTCATCCTCACCTAGGACCTGTGTGCCTCTACCACGGTGACTTAGTACTGCTCCATGAGGAGACTTGCCTGGCCACCTTTCTGAGTTCGTTAGGTGTGCTTTATAAATTTTCTAGGGGAAGAGTGTGAGATTTCAGGGAAGACAATTCCGATTCCTAGGGTGTTATTATCATGAAAGTCTTTAGGAATGTGGATCTTTATTATAAATTCAGCACATATCCAAAGAAGAGCCTACGCACTCACTTGGCAGGCTAAGGTGCTGGGTTTGATTCCCAGAAGCATGCACATGTGCAACCCCCCCCCAAACACACACACAAGGCCAAGAATGTTACCATTTTAAATTTGGTAAAGTTAGAGCCAGGCGTGGTGGCGCGCGCCTTTAATCCCAGCACTTGGGAGGTAGAGGTTGGTGGATCTCTGTGACTTCAAGGGCAGCCTGGTCTACAGAGTGAGCTCCAGGACAGCTGGTACTAAAAGGGGGACCCTGCCTCAAAAATACCAAAAAAAGGAAAAAATAAATTTGGTAAAGTTAGTAACATGTCTCCCCATGTTTTCTCTAGGGACATCCAATGAAGTAGCCCAGTTTCTCTCCAAGGAAAATCAAGTCATTGTGCGCATGCGGGGGCTGCCATTCACAGCCACTGCTGAGGAAGTGGTGGCCTTCTTTGGACAGCATTGCCCTATAACTGGAGGGAAGGAAGGCATCCTCTTTGTCACCTACCCAGATGGTAGGCCAACAGGGGATGCTTTTGTACTCTTCGCATGTGAGGAATATGCACAGAATGCATTGAGGAAGCATAAGGACTTACTGGGTAAAAGGTACATCGAACTCTTCAGGAGCACAGCAGCTGAAGTCCAGCAGGTTGGTTTTTGATAATCTCTTAAAACCTTTGCCTTAATTTTTTTCTTTTATTAAGTTGTTGTATTTTGTTTATTTAATAAATATTTGTCGGGCTAGAGAGATGGCTCATTGGTTAAGAGCACTGATCGGAGTTCAGTTCCTAACACCTACATGGTGGCTAACAACCATCTATAACTCCAGCCTCACCTCTGTGGGCACTGCACAACACAGTGCACTTAATACCCATTCAGGCACTACAGTCATATACATAAAATAAAAATATTTTAAAAAGAAATACTTCCTAAACAGATAGATAGGAAAGAAATTAATAAAAATATTTTAAAACAGGTATAGTAGTGCACACCTATAGTCCCAGCAACACCAATAATATTGGGCAAAATAAAAATGGGTGGTGTCAAGAAATTTTACATATAAGTCCTATTTAATCTTTGCCAAGTTCTCTTTATCTTTAACTACAACCTTATTCACAGTATTAAAACTTAGGGACTGGAGAGCTGGCTCAGCAGTTAGGAGCACTGGCTGGCCTTGGCAGCAGATCCAGATTCTAACCTGAGCACTCAATATGGTAGTTAACAACTGTCTGTAACTCCAGTATCTGGGGATCTGATGCACTCTTCTGTTCTCCACAGGCACCGCACGACATAAGGACACTTGATAACTGCAGCCGTAACACTCATACACACAGAATAAAAAGGAATGGAAAAAAAGGTTTTAAGGACCTGGCTGGGCATGGTGGTGCATGGCTTTAATCCTTGCATTTGGGAAGCAGAGGCAGGCCTAGCACTTGGGAGGCAGAGGCAGGCGGATCTCTGTAAGTTCAAGGCCAGCCTGGTCTACAGAGTGAGTTCCAGGACAGCCAGAGCTACAGGGAGACCCTGTCTCAAAAAGACCAAAAAAATAAATAAATAAAATTTTAAGGACTTGTAGAATACACAAAATACACTTTCATGAAATGTTTGATCTCATACCTAAAAGATATTAACTCTTGTTCACAAACAGTATTGGCATGTAACTTTTTAAATTTTATTTCCTTCTATTTTAAAACAACCTGTTTTAATGTCTTTCTTACTTAAATTTTAACATCTTGAAATATCTCTTACTGAAGTGTATAGTGATTTGGAAATTCTGCTGTTAAACATTTGGTTTGCATTTTATCATAATACCTACATAAAAGTATTCTAAGACTTTGATAAATTTATGATTGATAGCTGTAGAATTGGAAAAAGCACGTAAGCAAAAGAGAGTAATTTCCCAACCTGTAATGAGATTTTCATGGTAAATGTAGGGATGCCACAAGGACATTTGCACCGCTTCCAGCCTCCAAGTATCTTACACTAGTTGACACGTGTAAAGTCAGAAGTGTACAAAAAAGTTTATATGACTCTTGCTTACATCAGTCTTTTGAAATATCTCTGATCTCTTATAATCCATTCTCAGGGCAGCTGAATTCCATCAAGTTAAAAGACACCGAAGATTACCTGTCAGGATAATGCCTTAAATCCATGTTGGAGCTAAATTACTGTTTAGTATTTTGTGTGTATCATTGTTCATTTTCTTTTGTTTCTTTTTTCTTTCATTTTAGTTTTTCATTATCCTGCTTTGTGTTTGTATGTGCCACTATGGTTTGTTTTCTTTGTTGTTTTGTGGTACTATGTTTTAATGTCATTCAAAATCATTATTTGCCCAATAATCCTTTTATGATGCCAATTTCTTTTCTTGAATTTTGGAGTTGGAGTGTGACAATAGCATTAAGGAAACACTATGTACTCAATGAATTTTTATAAATTACCCTGATAGTCCATTTTTGTATACAGTCCCAAGGTAGGTAGTGATACATTTATCCAAATAGACACTGTCTTAATAATTTAATTGTATTGTGTAAAGTGTATACCTTAGTGGGTTATTGTTGTTGGGGTTTTTTTGTTTGTTTTTTAGGACAGGGTCTTACTATGTAACCGTCTGGCATGGAACTCTGAATATTTAACGGATTGGCCTCAAACTAATGGCCAGTCCTCTTGTCTCTGCCTCCTGAGTGGTCATATTACAGGTGTGTGCCACCACACCTGGCCTTATCTTAACGTATTTAATAGAAGTGGATGTGACACTTTGAGAACAGAAATGCATGATCCCTTCATCATTGCTGCTCTACAGCCGATTCATGCTCCAACCCCTAAAATCTTTGCATTTTGAACAGGATGCTGAGCCATCTGGTGCTAGTCTATAGACAGTAGCTATAGCTAGTCACTTCTGTTTTGTCTTCCTTACAGGTGCTGAATCGATTCTCCTCAGCCCCTCTTATTCCACTTCCAACTCCTCCTATTATTCCAGTACTACCTCAGCAATTTGTGCCTCCTACCAATGTAAGAGACTGTATACGTCTTCGAGGTCTTCCCTATACTGCCACAATAGAGGACATCCTGGACTTCCTGGGGGAGTTTTCCACAGATATTCGTACGCATGGGGTTCACATGGTATTGAATCACCAGGTAAGACAGTTTATTAGAAAGTTTCTTTGCTTATTCTTTCTGGTGATTAAATGCCCTCTTTTGGTAAAAGACCTTTAGGATCACTGAACTCGTTCTCATAATCAGGAACATCAGAAAGAAACCGCATGTATTATGAGTGTATACAACATTTTCCTTTGTAGCTTCTGAACTGTGCAACTCTGTTGTTTTGATGTGAAAGCTGTCACAGACTGTATGTAAGTAAATGAATGTGCCTATGTTCTGAAGTTTTTTTTTTTTTTTGTCTTTTCGAGACAGGGTCTCCCTGTAGCCCCAGCTGTCCTGGAACTCACTCCGTAGACCAGGCTGGCCTTGAACTCACAAAGATCCACCTGCCTCTGCCTCCCGAGTGCTAGGATTAAAGGCGTGCGCCACCACGCCCGGCTGTTCTGAAGTATTTTGTATCCACAGACTTTGCAAGTGATTTACTTGAAATTTAGTTGCATTAAGGAGAGTTGTCTAAGGTCAATTGAAATTTTTAGTATATCAGGAAGTATTTCCTAGCTTGGTACCACTTGATTTTTTATTAAACAAAATTAATCATATTAGGTGCTGGATAGTTCCAGCTCCTGTTCTCCAAATACTCATAAGCCAAGGGGCACTAACTTAAAAACTTGGAAACTCTTTGTTAAAAGCAAAATTATGTAGATTTTGGAAAACAAAGTGTTTTTAGAATATTATGAATTAAATACCCCTTTATAATAGAAATAGTAATGTTTTCCTAACTCCTGATTTCCTGTTTCTTTTTTCCCTTGGAGATTTGCTCTTTTTTTTTTTTTGGTCTTTTTGAGACAGGGTCTCCCTGTAGCTCCAGCTTTCCTGGAAACTCAATATGCAGACCAGGCTGGCCTTGAACTCAAAAGATCCACCTGTCTCTGCCTCCTGAGTGCTAAGATTAAAGGTGTGCGTCACCACGCTCGGCTAAGATTTGCTCATTTTTATAACCATACTACTTTCTTACTGGGAGGCACAGGACACTGCGTGCAGGGAATCTGCAAACTTCTGAGTCCTTGCTCCGCCTTCTGCACCAGCACATGCCAGTTCTACCTCTTCAGTCAGTTTGAAGTCACACATCTTTTGAATCTGACAGCTTGTAGTGTGCATCACTGATAGGAGTCTTTTGAAATAGAATTCCCCTCTATTCAGCGTCATCAGGGAATTATTTCTTTCAAGTCACCATTTTCTAATAACCATGGCGCCATTACTTTTATTAACAACAGTAGACAGATTTGCCTCTTATTTGACCCCAGCTACCTGTTTTCATTATACTGAAGCAAAATGCTTCTTTGATGATGGACAGACTCCTAGCTGCTTGAAAGATGTTTCCATCTTGGACTGGGTTTGTTGCTAACTTCCTTAGTATAGTAACTTGCATGGTAATCTGTGTTGAATATTCCCCAAGACACTTATAAAGCAAACTTCAAGTCGTCTTTCCTATTAGCTGGTTGTATCTTTTTTTTCCTGGCCAAAATACTCATGTAAAATATTACTTAGGCGTTTTAGGTCTGTGGAACAAAAACCTAGAGGCTTGTCTGTAAAGGGGGAAATATTAGGTGACTTCTAATTAAAATGGCCTCTGAGCAAGTATTTGAGCAGTTTAAGGAGGAAGTGAGGGAGATCGGCCTCCCTGTGTAGCACATGCCTCAGCTGGAGCCACCCGCCACCACGCCTTGGTCAGTTCTCACCCCTCAAGCTCAGTTCCAACCTAGGCTTCAGGGATGAGTGACAAGCCAAAGAATGTGGCAGGTCAGAGAGGGACGAAGACCAAGAGCCAAAAGAGAGCATGGGTTTGTTTAGTTTCCTGTAGGAGGATACGTTACTAAGTTTTCTCAATCAAATGATAATCCGATTTTTCAGAGGGGGAAAAAATCCAGTATATAATCCTATATTTTGAAACTACAGTCACAAGGAGACCTTTTCAAAATCCTGTGAATTCGATATTAATTTAATAGAAACCAAAAAGGATCGCTTTCAACCATGAGCTCTCAAAACCTTTCCTTGAAGGTTTGTGGACCATTCTGGTGATTAGGGAATGAAACGGAAGTCAGTTTTCAGTACACATAGTCACCCAGATTTTGTGGATAAGCATGTCAGTTCTATGGGTGATTGTTACTTGCATGTTTTGTAAGAAACCATTTATTTCCTTGTTGAAGGAGACAGCCTCCTTTTGTTTCTGTTCTTTCCCCATGAACTCAGGGACGCCCATCAGGAGACGCCTTCATCCAAATGAAGTCTGCAGACAGAGCATTTATGGCTGCACAGAAGTATCATAAAAAAAACATGAAGGACAGATATGTTGAAGTCTTTCAGTGTTCAGCTGAGGAGATGAACTTTGTGTTAATGGGGGGCACTTTAAATCGAAATGGCTTATCCCCACCGCCATGTAAGTTACCATGTAAGTTTGTCTTGGGTCTTGGCGCTATTCTACGCTGTATGCTGGTAGGTGCTTAAGCTGCTTTCATAACTTTCTGTGCCCCTGGTTCTTTCTGAGGCAGGCAAGGTGGTTACATAAGGCTTTCCCATCTGAAATCACTAGTATCTAGTAATCATTTAAGACCTTGGTTGTGGACACCCATAATTAGAGATGCTACAAATACCTCTTTTCAAATTATATTCTTGCTTTTCCAGTGATAAGCACTTGGTTTCTGAAGCTTAGTGTGCTCCACATAAGCACTGACTCTGGGAGGCAACCTGGCTATGTAGATAATTTAATACGCATTTAAAGACAAAAATCTACATGTGGCTGGATCTTTTCCCTTATTTTTTTACTTATTCATTTTGTTTGTTTCTTACTCATTAAGATTTAAGAAGGATGGCTTGATGCCCATTTTGAATCTAGCTTTTTGAGCATCAACTGTTTTGAAAAGGATAACCTGGAGAGCATTCCTAGTGCTGTCCAGGATATCTGGAATGAGCGAGTTAGTAAAACACACCTGTTTATAAATGCGTAAATGCTTTAGCCAAAGTGTGATTGGATCACAGGATCAGTGCTTAATTCCAAGCCATGCTCTTGCTCATTGGCAACTGGGTGCTCGCCATCTGGGATCCTGTTTGAGAGGAATAAGCCCCGTAGCCTAGATGACAAGTTCTAGTCAACGAATAAGGAACATTTGGAAACCTAAAGTTAAATATAACATACCTGGTCAGCACCTTGGGTATGCTTACAGAACTTGGAACACAGACAATAACTAGAAAAGTACTGGTTCTATTAAAGTGGCAATTTTAGGCATTTAGTTTTATTTTGTAGCAAAGAGGGATCTATGCCAATGAACTTGCTTGATAGATGGTATTGTTTATACAGCATTTGGTGGGGCTTAATCCTTTATTCCCCCTTGGAATTCCTGAACTCCGATGTTCCATTTCCCTGCTGCTTGCTGTTGGTGAATATCTAAGAATTGATTGTTACTGAGTATAAAATTTTAGAAGGTAATTGAGATTAAGAAAATATCCTAGATGCTTATATGTGTTCTCTCTGTAAAACATTGATACCAGTACCTTTTAGAGCAAGATCCTGTAGAACAGTAGTCATTGTAAAGGCAAAGATAGATGTTCCCCAAAGTCTAAGGCCAAGTTTATTACAGTCCTTTTGTTTCCTCCCTTTTCTCCTCACAAATTTTTTTTTTTAATTTTTTAAATTTATTTTTGTATGTGTATGAATGTACTGTCTGCATGTAGGTTTGTGCACCCGTGTCGTGCAGTGCCACGGAGGTCAGAAGAGGGTCTCGGATTCCCCTGGAACTGGAGTTCTCCTGGAATTGGAGTTACAGACGGTTCTTAGCCGCCATGTGGGTGCTGGGGATCGAACCTGGGTCCTCTGCAAGAGCAGTCGGTACTCTTAACCACTAGGCTATCTCTCCAGCCCCTCTTCTCACAAACTTTTAAGGAGAATTTTGATTTGTTTTAGTTATTTCAAGACAAGGTTTTGAATCTCAAGCTGGCTTGGCACTCACTACGTAGTCCACACTAGCCTTGAAACTCGTGATTATTCCTACCTCATCCTCCTGAATGGTGGAATTAAAGGTATGAGCCATGATTCTCAACAAAGGAGAAAAATTTTAAATCTGTGCTCGACATCAGAGTATATTTCTCTATCTTTGCTACCTTTAAGACTTTCCAAAATTAAAGACTTTTTTTTTTTTAATCTAAATTTTGGCTAGGTACAGTTTTAGCAGAAAGGTTAATGTCTTTTGAAAATCAAAAATCCAGGGGCTGGGGAAATGGCTTTAGCAGTTGAGAGCACTGATTGGTTGCACTTGCAGAGGACCAAGTTCACTTCTCAGCACCCACATGGAGGCTCACAAATGTCCATAATTCTGGTTTCAGGGGGTCTGACACCCTCTTCTTATGTCCTCAGGCATTGCAGACTTATACGATAAAATATAAATGTTTTAAAAATCAGGAATCTAGCGTGTCCATGCTCACTTGCTGCCTACTGAACCCTATTCCTGCCACCACACTTAGCTGCCTGCCTAATAAGATATAGCAACCATAGAACTTCAGGGAATTGCCTTGTTTTGTTTATTCTCAAGGACTACAGCAATTAAAATACTGCTGGAGTTGACACTTCCCACTGAAGACTTTTCTTGATGAATCTGGTCCAGAAATGGTGCTCGAATCTAATACCTCCATTAAGAAGGACAACTGGGCACTGCGTTCGTGCTCTCCCCTGAAAAATAAAATAAAATAAAAAAATAAAAAAGAAGGACAACTTTACAGTCAACTTTTGTAATCTATATGTAGGCACACTTGGTTTCTCATTTAGAAATATAAGAAACTTAATGTAATAATATAAGGCATGCTTCCATTGAGTAATGCCCAAATCTTAGCAGCCTTGTTTCTTTGTTAATTTTTACTTTACTTTTTTTTTTTTTTTTTTTTTTTTTTTNTATATTTATATATATATATTAGCTCGAGAGATGGGTTCAGGGCTTAAGAGCACTCACTGGCTGCTCTTGGAGGGGACCAGAATCTGATTCCCAACACCCACATGGCAGGTAACAGCCCTCCATAACTCTAGTTCCTGGGGAGTTCAGTGCCCTCTTCTGACCTCCGTGGGGCATTGCACAGCACGGGTGCAGTTAGACACATGCATACAGGCAATACACTCACATAAAATAAAAATAAATAAGATGTTAAAGATGCATGTACATATATATAGCTGGTAGAGTTACTCTAGCTTCAGTGCTAACACCGTGCCAGCTGTCACAAATATGTCTCAGAGTTTCTCTCTGCTTGTTTAGGCCTGTCTCCTCCCTCCTACACATTCCAAGCTCCTGCAGCAGTGATTCCCACTGAAGCTGCCATTTATCAGCCTTCTCTGCTCTTGAATCCACGGGCACTGCAGCCCTCCACAGCATACTACCCAGCAGGCACTCAGCTCTTCATGAACTACACAGCTTACTATCCCAGGTAAGGCTCTTCGGGAAATGAACACAAGGGACAGAAACAAAGGACTCCTTTGATAACCAGTGCCTGAGCTCACAAAAGAATATTGTTTGCTTCATTGAAGGTTAGTGTGGCAAGCCAGGGCTTCTGGTCACGTCCCTGTCCAGATAGGTGGTTTCGAGACAAACTGGAAGAAGTTTATTTTTAACCTTATGTAGATAGCATAGTCTTGTGTTCAACTTCCGCCTTTACACTCCTGTTATAGGGCCACAGGTGAGTAGCTATGTGTTCTTATGATCAGATAATAACATGGGAATGAATACAAAACACAAAAATTTATAATAGGAACAACTAATGTTTTCAGTAGATTGGATGTTACTCCATAATAATAGTTGCCATAAATTTTCCAAGGCTCATATTATTCTCTCCTGAAATACTTGGTATCAACAAATCCAGAATTAACCTATTCATTGTTTTCTTAGGGTCAACATATTTAATGTCTTTGCTGCTTTCTAGTTACAATTTCTCCAAGTTAGATCGGTATAATGGAAAGAATATATTCTGGGGAGTTGGGAGATGCATATTAATGCTGGTGCTTTTTGTTTTTACTTCTTTCTTCCTCCTTATTTAAAAAATTTTTTTTTGGGGGGTGTTTTTGAGACAGGGTCTCCCTTTAGTCCTAACTGGCCTGGGGTGGTCACTCTGTAGTCCAGGCTGGCCTTGAACTTATAGATATAGAGATCTACCTGCCTCTGCCTCCCAAGTGCTAGGATCAAAGGCGTGCACCACCACACCCGGCTTAATTTTTGTTTTTTTATGTATGAGTGTTTTGCCTACATGTGTGTTAAATGTGCCATGTATTTGCAGTGCCTGACACGTCCAGAAGAGAGTGGATCTCCTGGAACTGGAGTGATAGATGATTAGTAGCCAAGTGGGTGCTGGGAATCAATCCTGGGTCCTCACCAAGAGCAGCCAGTGTTCTCAACTGCCGAGCCATCTCTCCAGGGCACCCCTACCCCCTATCTTTTAAGTACAAGATTTCATTGTGTAGTGTTAGCTGTCTCAGCACTCACTGTCGCCCATACAGGACTCACACTTGCAGTGATCCTCTGCCAGTCAAGTGGTAGGATCACAGGTGTGTGCCACTAAGCCCAGCCTGCTGTAATTTTTAATAATTTAGTCACTCATTTATATGTGTACATCCATGTGCCAGGGTGCATGTTTGAAGGTCTGAACAACTTGGGATTTTCTGTACCATGGGTCCTAGTGATGAAACAAGTCTGCTAGAACGTGCGCTCTACCTGCCGAGGCATCTTGCTGCCCTGCTCCTGTCCTTACATGTATCTGGGGCAGTTCACTCAACATTTTTGAGTCTTTTAAATGTGATTGGCCAAGATTTTGGGGTCCCTTTAAGATCTGTACCTGTGACCCTAACTTGGATATATATAAAGAGCCATTCTAATCAATTTTTCCCCCCCAGACAGGGTCTCCCTGTTGCTCTAGCTGGCCTGGAAGTCACTCTGTAGACTAGCTGGCCTTGAACTCACAAGGATTTGCCTGCCTCTGTCTCCCAAGGATCAAAGGCATGCACCACCACACCTGGCACACCAGTGTCGTTTTTTATCTTAGGATATTTAGACTAAATATTTTGGGTACGTTTAGGACTCTGTAAGTCAGGCTTTTGACATTAGCCTGGACCAGACTTATCTCATTCTTGCTGTTATGTTTCTCTGTGTGTTTTTTGTAATGTGTAGAGTCTTCCAATAGGGAACAAGAACTTTGAGATCTCATCTTAGCTCCCCTTAGTTTTTGTCTTTTTTTTGTTTGTATTTTTGTCTTTTTGACAAGGTCTCCCTTTAGCCCCAGCTGGCCTGGAACTCACAGAGATCTGTCAGCCTCTACCACCTGAGTGCTGGGATCAAAAGGCCTGTACCATGTGGCCTCCTCTCAAGTTTTTTGATAATGATTTTTTTTTTTTTATGTGTATGAGTGTACTGTCTGCATGTAGGTTGGTGCACCCGTGTCGTGCAATGCTGTGGAGGTTAGAAGAGAGTGTCAGATTCCCCTGGAACTGGAGTTAAAGACGGTTCTTAGCTGCCATGTGGGTGCTGGGAATCGAACCTGAGTCCTCTGCAAGAGCATTCGGCGCTCTTAACCGCTGAGCCCATCTCTCCAGCCACTTGGTGAGTTTTGCAAACATTGGTGCTACTGGGATAAACTGCTGGGGAATAAGAATAATAGCATTTGCCAGGTGGCTGTCTTTTGAAAAGCTTTGAATTTAGAAAGTTGAAAAGAGCTGGACTAGAGTATGAGGAAAGGTCCACGGTAGAGAGCTTCCCTATCTCTTATGAGTTCCTGGGCTTGCCCCTGGATGAAGGACTGAATACTGTGATGGCGCCTAGTCCAGCAGTTGTGCTCCCATAAGAACACTTTTTTTTTTTTTTTTTTT
>VZQC01000239.1:401865-412546 GCA_009823505.1 Rhizomys pruinosus | reverse complement strand
AGGAGAGAGCTGCTCATGGACACCACAAGTGTGATCCCCGGGATCTACCTAGTGGAAGGAGAGAGCTGCTCATGGACACCACAAGTGTGATCCCCGGGATCTACCTAGTGGAAGGAGAGAGCTGCTCATGGACACCATAAGTGTGATCCCTGGGATCTACCTAGTGGAAGGAGAGAGCTGCTCATGGACACCACAAGTGTGATCCCTGGGATCTACCTAGTGGAAGAGAGCTGCTCATGGACACCACAAGTGTGATCCCTGGGATCTACCTAGTGGAAGAGAGCTGCTCATGGATGCCACAAGTGGTTCTCTCACCTCCACACATACAGTAGCGCATGCACACACACAGAATACCTAAATTTAAAATGTTTTACATAAATAAAAAGCAGGTTAAGGTTATGGCTTGGTGGTAGAGTACTCGTTTACTCTCCAGTACTGTCAGTAATAACAATAATAATTCAGTAACTTAGTAAATAAAAACATGGAGTTTCAGAGTGTTTAATAATCAGAAAGCTTCTTTTAAGAATTGCATTGAGCTTTCCTTTTCCTCTTCCGGGGACGGTCTTTGAAGACACTCAGAATGGTCCAGCGTTTGACATACCGTCGTAGGCTTTCCTACAACACACCCTCTAACAAAACTAGGCTGTCCTGAACCCCTGGTAACAGGATTGTTTACCTTTATACCAAGAAGGTTGGGAAAGCACCCAAATCTGCATGTGTTGTGTGCCCAGGCAGACTTCGAGGGGTTCGTGCTGTGAGACCTAAAGTCCTTATGAGATTGTCCAAAACAAAAAAACCTGTCAGCAGGGCCTATGGTGGCTCAATGTGCACTAAATGTGTCCGGGACAGGATCAAACGGGCTTTCCTTATTGAGGAGCAGAAAATTGTGGTGAAAGTGTTGAAGGCACAAGCACAGAGTCAGAAAGCGAAATAAACATGAAGATTTTTAAGTAATAAAAAAAGAAAAGAATTGCATTGAAAAAGATGAAAATCAGAAACCTCTACCTAACCTTAAAAAATACTTAGGGCCGGGCTTAGTGGCGCATGCCTTTAATCCTAGTACTCAGGAGGCAGAGGCAGGCGGATCTTTGTGAGTTCAAGGCCAGCCTGGTCTACAAAGTGAGTTCAGGACAGCTGGGACTACAGGGAAACCCTGTCTCGAAAAGACCAAAAAAAAAAAAAAAAAGGAAAAATACTTAAAACCTACAGACTAATCTGAATACTTCAGATGGCCTAGGGGTTTGGGTGGCCTTTCAGAAGATAGTCCCTTCCTCTTAAAGAATGAGATTTTTATGTTAAGGTTTTTAACAGTCAATAAAATCTGTTCCTTTCCAGTTCATCTGAAAAAAATGTTTTCTACTTCATGTCATTTAGTTTTCTAAAGCCAAAAATCTTTTCCCTGCAGAGTAAAAATAAGTAACTTGTAGCCTTACTGCTCTCTACTAGCAAAAATTGTCCTCTTTCCTCCTGGAGTTGAGCTGAGTCTTCAGAATAGGGAAACACAGCAGTGGCTTTGAGCGTTCACAGTGCTTCATGAAAGAGCTGCGTCTGGCAAGGCCATTCCACTGTCAGGACGGGTTTCTCAGCTGCTTGTCCATGACTTGGGGTGGTTGTGATCACAAGCTAAAATGTCTGATTATACTCATTGCCCACATATACCAACCTAACAATAATTGTCTTAAGGGCTTTTAAGATGCAGAGAATATTTTCTAACATGTGAAGATTGTCTGTGATGGATGGAGAAAAGCTGAACGGGATTGGCTAAAGTTATCTTTTGTTTGTACTTGAGATTAATGTATTCTGTTTTTAAAGTTTTTTTTTTTTATTCATGTAAATGTACGTGTGTCTTCATGAGTTTATGTGAGCCATGTGCATACAGGTGCCAGTGGAGGCCAGAGTGTTATATCCCCTGGAGCTGGTGTTAAGTTGGTGTGAGCCTCCTGCCTCCTGATGTGGATGCAGCGACCTGAACCCAGGTTATCTGCAGGAGCAGCAAGTATTTATAACTGCTGAGCCCATCTCTCCAGCTCCTGTAGCACATTCTTATTAAAGAGTGTAGTACTGTTACCAAAAGTAGGGGTTTTATGAGTTAGGTACCTTACTGTTCCCTAAATGATTATGCTACATTTGAGGGGGACCCTGAAAGGGGTTAAAAGTTACCCTGGAAGCTGGATGTGGTGGCACACACCTTTAATCCCAGCACTAAGGCAGCAGAGGCAAGCAGATCTCTGGGAGTTCAAGGCCAGCCTGGTCTACGTAGTAAGTTCCAGGCCAGCTGGGGCTACAGGGAGACCCTGTCTCAAAAAAATGCCAAAAATAAACAGTCTTACACTTAACTTAGTAATGATATGAAGCAAAACTGCTTTTATGAAAAAAGTGCCATAGTTAGCTTTTATCTCCCCACAAACACATCAGGAGTATTTCTAGATTTATGATGAAAAACCTGACATGCTTCAAAAATGAGATAAAGTGATCCCAATTTATGACATTCAAGGTTGGTATACAGTTACCTAACATCAGAAGTATAAATAAAGATAGTGTCTTTTTTTTTTTTTTTGTCTCTTTGAGACAGGGTCTCCCTGTAACCCCAGCTGTCCTGGAACTCAATCTGTAGACCAGGTTGGTGTTGAACTCACAAAGATCCACCTGCCTCTGCCTCCTGAGTGCTAGGATTAAAGGCGTGCGCCACCATGCCCGGCAAGATGGTGCCATCTTATTTCATGCTTAGATACTTATCTTTGATGTGCTTGAAATTATATTAATTTACTCTGAGTCAGGATCTTGTCATAGAATTGGCCTACAACTTGCTATGATTCTCCCGTCTATGCCTCCCAAGTGCTGGCCTGTACTTGGAATTTATAAACTAGATCACATAGTTAGGATTGGATTGGAGCCTCAGCTATCCAATTCTGTAATTCTACTTTTTCCCTTTCAGTAGTTTAATCTGTGAGGCATGCATTCAAAAAAATCTTCATTCTGGGGCTGGAGGGAAGGCCCAGCGGTTAAGAGCGCCAACCGCTCTTGTAGAGGACCCTGGTTTGAGTCCCAGCACCCACATGGTGGCTGAGAACTGTCTTTAACTCCAGTCCCAGAGAATCTGACACCCTCTTCTGACCACCATGCATTGCATGACACGGGTGCACAAACCTACATGCAGACAGCACATTCATACACATATAAAAATAAAAAAATTTAAAAAATCTTCATTCTTACGTTAAAAACTTGCATTTTCTGCTATGTGTTTTTTTGGTCGTCTTTTTGAGACAGAGTCTCCCTTTAGTCCCAGCTGGCCTGGAGCTTGCTATGTAGACCAGGCTGGCCTTGAAATTCTGCTGTCTTTTAAAACTGAGTCCATGCCTTTTTATTTGTTATTTTCTGTTCTGTTGTTCAGGTTATTTCTAGTCACTGTGGGATCCTAAATAACCTTAGATTTGGCCTTAGTTCACATTAGTTTTGTTTAAAAAAAAAAAAGAATGACTTCTTAAAAACTTAACATTTGGGCTGGACAGATGGCCTATCGTTAAAGGCAACTACTGCTCTTTAATTAAAATAAAAAAAATTTAACATTTAATGTTGATCTAAACCCACACTGTGCTCCTCACGCTTTTTTTTGTTTTTTTTTTTTATTTTTTAAATTTTTATTTATTTCTGTATGTGTAATGAATGTACTGTCTGGGGGCTGGAGAGATGGCTTCAGCGGTTAAGAGCACTGACTGCTCTTGCCAGAAGACCCGGGTTCGATTCCAGCGCCCAACATTAGCGCTAAGAACTGTCTTTAACCCAGTCCAGGGAATGCATATGCCCTCTTCTGACCTCCTGCAGCATTCCACGACACGGGTGCACAAAGCCCTGCATGCAGACAGTACTTCATACACATAAAAAATAATAAATAAAAATTAAAAAAAAGAGAAAAAAATGAATACTGTCTGCCTGCAGGTTTGTGCATCCATGTCATGCAATGCCGTGGAGGTCAGAAGTGTGTTGGTTTCCCCTGGAACTGGAGTTCTCCTTTAATTGGAGTTTCAGATGGTTCTCGGCTGCCATGTGGGTGCTGGGGATCAAACCCAGGTCCTCTGTAAGAGCGGTCTGCGCTCTTAACCACTAGAGGTATCATCTCCCAGCCCCCCCCTTTTTTTAAATGTGTATGAATGTACAGTTTGCATGTAGGTTGTGCACCCATGAGTCCGCAATGCCGATGGAAGTCAGAAGAGGGTGTCAGATTTCCCTGGAACTGGAGTTAAGATGAGTTCTTAGCCGCCATGTGGGTGCTGGGATCGAACCCGGGTCCTCTGAAGAGCAGGTCGGCGCTCTTAACTGCACTAGGCCATCTCACTCCAGCCCTGTGATCTTTTGTTTTTTAAGAAATATTATAATTTAATTTTTTTTTTTTTCCTTGTGTTAATGCTGCATGCAGGTGCCTGGTTCCCTTAGGCAGAAGAGGGCATTAGATCCCCTGAAACTAGAGGTAAGGACTACCATGTGGGTGCTGAGAACTGAACCCCAGTCCTCTCAAAGAGAAGTAAGGGCTCTTAAGCACTGAAACATCTCTTCAGCCCCTAGTTTTAATTTTATTTATTTATTTGTCTTTTTGAGTCAGGGTCTCTTTGTAGTGTTTTTCTTTCTTTTTAATTTTTTTTTTTAATTTTATTTATTTTTATGTGTTATAAGTGTACTGTCTGCCCATGTAGGTTTGTCACCCATCTTGGCAATGCTGCAGCGCTATAGATGTCAGAAGAGATGTATCATCGGAGTTCTCCCCTGAACTGGAGTTCTTCTCTGGAACTTGAGTTACCGAGCACGGTTCTCAGCTGCCATCGTCTGGCCATGCCTTTGGGATCGACAAACCACGGGTCTCTGCTCAAGAGCAGTCGGTGCTCTTAAACTGATAGGCTATCTCTCCAGCCCCTTAATTTATTTTTTTTAAGACAAGGGTCTTACTATGTATCCCTGGATGTCCTGAGTATGTACTTGAGAATCTGCCTCCTCTGCCTTCTGAGTGTTTGTTGGGACTAAATCCTTTGACCACCACACCCAGCTGCTGTTTCTAACCTTAATGAAGAGGAGCATATATAATATATTATATATTATTTTTTTTTTTTTTTTGGTCTTTTCAAGACAGGGTTCCATGTAGGCCCCAGCTGTCCTGGAACTCACAACGTAGACCAGGCTGGCCTGAACTCACAAAGATCTGCCTGCTCTGCCTCCCAAGTGCTAGGATTTAAGGCGTGCCCCCACCCACAACCGGCTGAGAGGACATAATTTTATTTCCGATTATATCAATATAATTAAACTTAGTTACAAATAGTTAAGTAAATACCCAGGAAGTAATTGGTTGAATTGATGAAATTTGTTGATGTTGTGATTCTATCATTTGGTATTTTTGTTTTTTTGTTTTTTGTTTTTTGTTTTTTGTGGGGTCTCCCTTTAGTCCTAGCTAAACTGGAGCTCACTGTGGAGACCAGGCTGGCCTTGAACTCACAGAGATCTGCTTGCATTCTGCCTCCTGAGGGCTGGGGTTAAAGCCATGTGCCACAATGCTTGGCCCAGCTGATTTCTTTTTTTTTTTTTTTTTTTTTGTCTTTTTGAGACAGCGGTTCCCTGTAGCTTGGCTGTCCTGGAACTTGCTGTGTAGACCAGGTTGGTCTTGAACTCACAAAGATCCACCTGCCCCTGCCTCCCAAGTGCTAGGATTAAAGTGTGTGCCACACGCCCAGCGAAGCCTCTTCTGACAGCGGAGGCGCGTGTCTGACGTTAGCGAGGACAATGCAGCGACGATAGATCACTCACACTACGCATCGAGCATCGTTGATCAGTTACCTACACATATAGCACATTCGGAATGCAAAATAGATAAAAATTTTTAAACCCTGAGACGGTATCCTAGTACTTACAGCATGAATTTACCACATACTAAGAAACATCACTACACATGAAATGAAAATAATTATATTCATAAGTAGACCCCTTATGGCTATACTTCTCAGTATCCACTTTCCCTAACTAGACGTCAATCAAGTAACTCCAACTTCCTGATTCGATACTTCAACACCCACAGTTCATTCACTATCCTGACTCATAACCGTTGTCATACAAGTACTCCAACTCGCGTATTCTTTACTTCACTACATTCAATTTTAGATAATCCAGAGACTATCATAGAACGATTACAGCTAATCATCTAATTATTTTTGAGTATGGCTTATGAAAGGACATTGTTTGCGTGAGGCGTCCCCTTAGTTCTAGCTGGCTGGCTCCTACTCCTGTAGCTACTAACTACTGTAGAGGCTGGCCTTGACTCACAGAGAACCTGCGTCTCTGCTCCCAAGTTGCGGATTGAATATGGCTGCACCACCACTGCTGGGCGTAAAGAGCAGAATTTTTTACAAACAGGTATGTAAGCAGAGGCTGGAGATGAATCTCTCAGTGGTTAAGAGCCCCAACACTCTTTGTGCAGAGTCCCACCTACCCTGGGTTCAATTCTCAGCTCCACTCCACTGGTGGGCTAAGAACCGCTCTTTAAAAAAAGAGCTGGGCGTGGGGGCAGACTGCCGGCAGAGTCTGTGAGTGTCAAGGACGAACCTGGTATACATATGATGTTCCAGTGCGTAGCTATGGGATACAGGGAAGACCCTGTCTCTCAAAAATAAAAAATAACAAAAATATAAATATAAAAATTACAAAAACAAAAAAAAAACACCATGGGGCTGGAGAGATGACTCCATAGTCAGTTAAGAGTTGGCCGACCGTTCTTGCAGAGGACCCGGGTTTCGCACCCCAGCACTCACCATGGCGGGCGGACCGAGAACCGTCTTGACAACTCCCACAATTTCCAGGGAGGAACTCCAGTTTCTCCAGGTGAACTCCAAATGATACCCTCTCTATCTCTCTCTATTTCTTGCACTGACACGGTGGCTATCTATTATCTCTATCTATCTATCATATATCATTTCATACACATACAGAAAAAAAAACAAAAAAAAAAAAACACCAAACAGGAGAAGCAGATAAAAGGCATGGATCTTACCCTCAAGTCAGTTGTAGCTGGATATCTGTAGCAAGACCATTTGTCCAAAACAAAGCAAAAGAAAAGCAAAGAAACAAATAGGACCTCCCCGCCGGAGGGAGCTTGCCTGGCATACATGAAGCCCTGGGTTCCATCCCTAGCAGCTCAAACCTTTCCTGGTGGCACATGCCTGTAATCCCAGCACTTGGCAGGTTGAGGCAGGAAGATCAGAAGTTCAACGTGATCCTTAACTATATTATCTTAATCTAGCCTGAGATATGGGAGACCTTGTTAGGAATGAAGGAAGTGAGGGGAGGGGAGAGAAAAAGAAGAGAATATATGACAGCAAACTACCTTGAAATCATTTGGCAAAAAGTATCATTCTGCTCAATAACAAAATGCTAGCATGTTTTAGTTGGTGAGCTGCATGTGGGTTTTAATTGTTGAGCTGCTTGCTTATTCTGACAGTACCCTCCAACATCTTTGCATAATTCTTCTAAAACTTACCATTTGTTCTTTGCACTAACTTCAATGAGTACAGTTTCAAGAAATGCCAGCTTTTATTTCTCCATAACTTTAATCATTGTATCTTTTGATCACTTACCACAGAGATTCCTACAAAAAGAATTGGATCGATATTTCTGTTCTATCTTTCTGATATAGGGTCTCCCTGTAGTCTCAGCTATCCTGGAACGTACACCAGGCTGGCCTTGAACTCACATGAGCCACCATGCCCTGTTCAAATTGGTTCTTTTGGTGTTTTTGAGACAGGGTCTCCCTATAGCCCCAGTTCTCCTGGAACTCACAGAGATCCACCTGCCTCTGCCCCCCAAGTACTAGGATTAAAGGTGTGCACCACCATGCCTGGCTTAGATCAATATTTCAAGTAAAAGTAACACTGTTTAAAATTATCTGGCTTGCTGGGCAGTATTAACTACTGGGCTACTGTACTATCATGGAAGCTGCACTACTAGGATCTCAGATTTGATCCTGCTGAATTGTGATTTGGTGGTAGTTTTTGTGTCATTTATTAATCCATGTGTTCAATGTAACCTCCTTCCTAGAAGGGAGTTTAATGATAAGAAAAGAAGGTATGGGTGTGGAAATTAATACATGTGGCTTATAACAATTTTCTTTCCTGTAGTCTAAATGTCATATACTTTTATTGATATTTATTTGAAATAACATCCATAGTCATAGCCTGTCCATCTTTTGATCCTTTTTGTTTTAACTTGCATTTTAGTATGCAACCGAGGATGGACTTGTACACACAAATGACCAGGCCAGAACTCTACCCAAAGAATGGGTTTGTATTTAAGGGCCCCAGCAGTTAGAGCATCCTCAGAAAAGAAGGTAAGGCTCTATGTCATGCAAGCTAAATCACAAAGGGCTCACTAGAGAGGCCAAGTGTCTGAAGTTATTTTAGGAGTCAGATTAGAGGGTTCCCCTTTTCTGTGTTACAAATGTCAGAAGACCTGGAAGGAATGGAGACTGGAATAAAGTTTGTCATCTAAAACAGTGCAACATGAATGAAGGAGCTATATGCTACTGTTGAGCAGTTGTGTATTTGGACATTTGTCTACTTTATCGAGTGTGGAATGAATAAATAAATAAATAAATAAATAAATAAATAAATAAATAAATAAGTAAGTAAATAAGTAAGTAAGTAAATAAAAATCCTAGCACTTGGGAGGCAGAGGCAGGCCGATCTTTGTGAGTTCAAGGCCAGCCTGGTCTACAGAGTGAGTTCCAGGACAGCTGGGGCTACAGGGAGACCCTATCTCGAAAAGACCAAAAAAAAACACTGAACCATTTTTCTAGCCCCTATAAAAACTCTTTTTAAGCCAGGCATGCCTTTAATCCTAGCACTCAGGAGGCAGAGGCAGGCGGATCTTTGTGAGTTCAAGGCCAGCCTGGTCTACAGAGGGAGTTCCAGGACAGCTGGGGCTACAGGGGAGACCCTGTTTCGAAAAGACGGAAAAAAAAAAACCCAAAAAACTTTTAAGCTGGGCGTGGTGGCGCATGCCTTTAATCCTAGCACTTGGGATGCAGAGGCAGGCAGATCTTTGTGAGTTCAAGGCCAGCCTGGTCTACAGAGTGAGTTCCAGGACAGCTCGGGCTACAGGGGGACCCTGTCTCGAAAAGACCAAAAAAAGAAAAAATCATTCATTAAATTAAAGAAACAGATTGGCATTTGTATTTGTTTTTTAATATATTTTTATTGTTATTAAACTTTTAATACATCATACATCATTTCTCAATCCAATTTATACTCATTTCCTTTTCCATGCCCCCCATCCCACCAGAGTTCATGCATTCTGCCATAAACATCTCGAATCTTTTTCTGAGTCTTTCCAGAGGTTTTTTTTCAAAGCAGAGTATTATTGTTTTGGGGAGAACTTCACTGTTTCAGTCGGATTTTTTTTTGTCCCAATTCTTTTGTTGTTGTTCCCTCTGACTTCTTGTATTGCTTCAACATATGCATATATATACACACACACATATATATGCATATATACATGTCTCACCTATACTAAAATTATGTCATCTGAAAAAAACCTGTATGTTATTTCCAAATCATATTTCAGGATTTTTTCCATTTTGGTTTTTATATTACTCTAAAATATGCATACATACCCTCCACCCATATAAATAAATGGTAGGTTAATTCTAGAATCTGTTAAGGGATTCACAATAAAAGAGCACAATTGTTTTCAGATCATGAGGAATATAACATTAATGTTGTTCGGTTTGCCTTACAACTGGGTACTTGGTGCTAGCATCCACAGATGAGGAATACCATTTGTCATTTGCTTTTCTGGGAATGTGTTACTTCACTTTACATGATATCTTCTAGACCCATCCATTTACCTTCAAATTTCATGATGTCATCTTTCTTCACCGTTGCACAGAACTCCATTGTGTGGATGTATCACATTTTCTCTACCCACTCATTGCTTGAGGGGCACTTGGGTTGGTTCCAGCTCTTCACTATTATAAAGAGAGCTACAAGAAACATGACTATGCATGTATCTCTGTGGTAGGATGAGTCTTGTGGGTGTATACTCAGTTATGACTGGGTCAGGTGGTAAGCTCATTTTGAATCTTTTAGGGTTCTCCAGACTGCTTTCCTTCGTGGTTGTATGAGTTTACATTCCTACCAGCAGTGGATGAGTGTTCCCCTTTCCTTACAACCTCTCCAGCACTTGGTATCATTTGTTTTCTTGATTCTAGCCAGTCTTATCAGAGTGAGATGATATCTTGAAGTGGTTTTAATTTGCATCTCCTTAATTATTAATGATGTTGAACACTTTTTAAGATCTTTCTCAGCCATCTCTGTTTCCTCACTTGTTAAGTTTCTGTTCAGCTCTTTATCTTTTGAGTGAGTCATTTGTTTTCTTACTTCTTTGTTTTTGGAGCAGTTTATATATTCTGGAAGTTAATGCTCTGTCAGATATATCAGCAGTGAAGGTTTCCTCCCACTCAGTGGGTTTAGAAATTTGTATTTGTAAATAAGATTTTTTAAGTCTTAGAAATTAATACTGCAGATTTACTAGTTTGGTGATTCTAATATTTCTTTTTGAGGGTGATATAATTTTATAACCTTAAATAGAAACTCAGCAGTTCATGTAAGCATCTAAAATCAACCAGTGGACTGATTTAGAGACTTTAGGGTAG
>VZQC01000239.1:381234-401463 GCA_009823505.1 Rhizomys pruinosus | reverse complement strand
AAAAAAAAAAATCATTAATTACCTAAAAATTTCATCTCCTGGCTGGGACTATAATAGGAAATGACATTAGGCACTGCTTTAGTATAGATCGCCTTCCCCAAGGTAAAAAGGCAAAAAAAAACAAACAAACCCAAAACCCTAAACAAACTGAAACCCCAAAAGTACTGAATTATCATACCTAATTATCTGATTATTATTAGCTTTATCATATATAATTCTGAAAAAAACTTAAGGTACCAAAACAACTTAGCAAACAACATCATCAAAGAAAATCTAACATATATTTCAATCTGCAAATTTCTTTTTGGCTGTGATTTTGGTGGCTTTTTGAAAACTATGAGCATTTAGACTGGGGATGCAGCTGTGTAGGTCAATGGTAGAATTTGTCCTTAGTATGCACAAGGCCCCAAGTTCAATCTCCAGCATCCAAACAAATAATTTTAAAAACTGTCAAAACATGAGCTATCAATGTAGCTTGCAATTAGTAATCTTTCAGTTGGTTTTTAGATCTAGAGATCATTCATGGCTCTCAGTGCTGTAGAAACCTAACAGCTAAAAACAGTGCTAGTGCATGATGATTCCTACAACTAGATCTAAGAACAGAACGCTATGGTAAATGCTCAGTAAATGACCAAACAGAAACCAAGACATTCTGGAATGAAGACAATAAAATGATCAGGGTTAAGAGTTCAACAGAGACCACAATCTTTGAATGTTCTGCCCATTTCCTACCTTACTCTTTCAACATTCTTCATATAGCAGCTAGTGATTCCTTTCTCTAATGTGTGTCAACTCGTACCACAACTCTGTGCAATACCTCCAGGCTTCCCCTACAAGCACAACTGATGCACTATCTTTTTTTTTTAATTGAATTTATTTTTGTATGTGTATGAATGTACTGCATGTAGGTTTGTGCACGTGTGTCGTGCAATGCACGTGGAGGTCAGAAGAGGGTGTCAGATTCCCCTGGAACTGGAGTTAAAGACGGTTCTCAGGCACCATGTGGGTGCTAGGGATCGAACCCGGGTCCTCTGCAAGAGCTGTCGGTGCTCTTAACCGTTAGGCCAAACTGATGTACTACCTACAAGGCCTACCATGCAGAGTATCCAGCCATCTCTCTTTTTTTTTTTTTTTTTTTAATTTTATTTATTTCTGTATGTGTGAATGTCCTGTCTGCATGCAAGTTTGTGCACCCGTGTCGTGCAATGCCGCGGAGGTCAGAAGAGGGTGTCGGATTCCCCTGGAACTGGAGTTCTCGGCCGCCATGTGGGTGCTGGGGATCGAACCCGGGTCCTCTGCAAGAGCAGTCGGCACTCTTAACCGCTAGGCCATCTCTCCAGCCCCATTTGTAGTCTCACTTTGTCTCCATGTGTTCACAAAATCCCTGGAGGTCACTTGACAAGTTTCATGCCCAGAAGACCCCTTGATTTTTGCCTGGAAGAAATGTCTTAACAAGACAGTGTTCACTCTTGAAGTTTACCTATTAAGATTACTTGTCTGCAGCTGCGCTGTGCTCACATGGAGATGAGTTTCTTAGATTGGCACTGCTTGCTTTGCACTGTAAAATAAGTATCAGTCACTGCTATTTGCATGACAACCAAATCTGGTAGTTGAATGAATGTCAACATTTGTAAACTATATTTCTGTGGTGCTCTGGACTTTTGTTGTTGTTGTTGTTGTTGGTCTTTTTTGAGACAGGGTCTCCCTGTAGCTCTGGCTGTCCTGGAACTCACTCTGTAGACCAGGCTGGCCTTGAACTCACAGAGATTCCCCTGCCTCTGCCTCCCGAGTGCTAGGATTAAAGGCGTGTGCCACCACGCCCGGCTAGTGCTCTGGACTTTTATCCAGGGCCTTGTATATACTAGTCAGGCTCTTTGCTTCTGAAATGCATCACAAGCTTTAAGTTTTATGGATTATAAAGTTCTGTATTAATAATATTATTTCTGTGTTAGAAGTGTATTTTCCTTACTAAGTTGCTGATGTAATTAGGATCTCTCCAATTTTTCTCTTAGTATCCTTTTCTGCTAGGCTCTAACCCTGGATTTCACATTGCATTGAATTTAGTCCTGTCTTCTTAATGTCTTGGTCGTCTTGACCATCCTACTTTGAGGTATATTGCTTTGGAAGCTTTTTGTGAACTTTTGGTTTAGATTTCACTTACATCTTTCTGGCAATGAGATGAGGCTAATTTGTATTAGGAAATAATAGAGGTGTGCAGTCCCTTCTTGTTATAAACTAACTAGCACTATGTGATGCCAGGTGGCCTTCCTGAGGAAGTCAGCCTTGGTGTCTTGATTCAGATCATTCGTTCTTCACTAAGAAGCCATTAATTTTCCTTCTTTATCTTCTATTTCAGGCCACATTCAAGGAGGGGAGGTTTTTCAGACAGTACTATTGGGAATTTCTTCCTCTAGTTCATGGTCTTATTTCTTTATTGGCACTGAGCCTTACCTGTTGATTTGCTACCCAGGGTAGAGCCCAGTATTATTACATTTTTTGCTTCTTTAACATGCTTCCATTTGTTGGATTTTGCTTTTAGAGTCTCTGAATATAACTGATTGAGGCTGGCTTCTTGATCTCTTAGGTTTTAACTTTTTTTTTTTTTTTTTTTTTTTTTATGTGTATGAATGTACTGTCTGCATGTAGGTCTGTGCACCTGTGTCGTGCAATGCCTTGGAGGTCAGAAGAGGGTGTCGGATTCCCCTGGAACTGGAGTTCTCCTGGAATTGGAGTTTCAGACGGTTCTCGGCCGCCATGTGGGTGCTGGGGATCGAACCTGCGTCCTCTGCAAGAGCGGTCGGCGCTCTTAACCGCTAGGCCATCTCTCCAGCCCTGTTTTTTATCTTTTTTAGACAGGGTCTCCCTCTAGTTCCAGCTGGCCTGGAGCTGGGCTATGTAGACCAAGCTGTCCTTGAATGCACAGAAATCCGCCTGCCTCTGCCTCCCTAGTGCTGGGATTAAAGGAGTACACCACTATGCCCAGTAAGTATATAAGATTTTTAATACCTGATTAAACTTCAGTTGAGACAATACTTTAGCAAAAGTAGTAGTACTGAAAAGTACTTGTAGTTTCCCTTAAGTGTGATATTTTGTTTACTTTTTAATTTTAAAAAATCTTATTTTGCCAGGTGTGGTGGCACATGCTTTTAATCCTAGCACTTGGGGAGGCAGAGGGAGGCGGATCTCTGTGAGTTCAAGGCCAGCCTGGTCTACAGAGCGATTTCCAGGACAGCTGGGGCTACAGGGAGACCCTGTCTTGGAAAGACCAAAAAAAGAGAAAAAACAAACTTATTTTGACCTGACGTGGTGTGTGCCTTTAATATCAGTAGCACTCTAGAGGCAGAGACAGGCTACATAGTGAGCTCCAGGCCAGCTGGGGCTACAGGGAAACCCTGTTTCAACAAAACAAACAAACAAAAAACCCAAAAAACTCCCTTTTTTTTTTTTTTTGTAGTCATTTTCTCCCTTCATTACTTGCATCTCTCTCCTGCTGAAACCTTTTTTCCCAACAAGCTCTTCTCATGTCTTTTTGATCCCCTAATTCGAATCACTGGCATGAGCATGCGCAGCTTTTTAGCACCCACAGCACTTAGAAAATTATATCCCCTCCCTCATGGTTGGCTTTGCTTTGTACAGTACAATTTCCTTTCCTCTTCTTTGTTTTGTATAGTACAATTTCCTTTCCTCTTCTTTGTTTTGTATAGTACAGTTTCTTTTCCTCTTCTTTGTTTTGTATAGTACAATTTCTTTTCCTCTTTTTTGTATAGTATTTCTTTTCCTCTTTTTTTTGTATAGTATTTCTTTTCCTCTTCTTTGTTTTGTATAGTATAATTTCCTTTCCTCTTTTTTTTGTATAGTACAATTTCTTTTCCTCTTTTTTTTAATTTTTTTTTATTTTTTTTGGTCTTTTCAGAAAGGGTCTCCCTGTACCTCTGGCTGTCCTGGAACTCACTATGTAGCCCAGGTTGACCTTGAACTCACAGAAATCTGCCTGCCTCTGTCTTTCAAGTGCTAGGATTAAAGGTGTGCACCACCTTTTTTAATTTTTTGGGTGTGTATGAATGTACTGTCTACATGTAGCTTTGTGCACCCATGTTGTGCAATGTAGTGGAGGTCAGAAGAGGGTGTTTGATTTCCCAGGAACTGTAGTCAAAGACGGTTCTTATCCACCATGTGGGTACTGAGAATCGAACCTGGGTCCTTTGTAAGAACAGTCTGTGCTCTTAACTGCTGAGCCATCTCTTCAGCCCCTATTATTTTAATTTTTATTTAATGTGTATGAGTGTTATGCCCACATGTATATAAGTGCACTTGTGTCATGCAGTGCCCACAGAGGTCAGAAGAGGGCATCTGGAACTGGAGATTTGGACCCTTGTTAGATGCCATGTGGGTGCTGGCATTCAAGCCAAAGTCCTATGCAAGAGCAGCCATTGCCCTTAACCTCTGAGACATCTCTAGAGCCACATATATTTGTTTTTAACAACAAAATTATACCTATTAATTTATTTAGGCAAGCATGCAGACAATACATTCGTACACATACAGAAATAAATAAAATTAATTTAAAAAATTAAAAAAAAAAGATATCTTTTCTGTATAGTATTTAATTTTTATTTGTCTTTTTTGAGACAGGGTCTCCTGTAGCCCCAGCTGTCCTGGAACTTACTATGTAGACCAGGCTGGCCTTGAACTCACAAAGTTCTGCCTGCCTTTCCCTCCTGAGTATTGGGGTTAAAGGCATGCGCCACCTTGCATGGCCCAATTTTTATTTTTTATTCAGTTTTATTTTTATGTGTATGAGTGTTGTTTGCATGTATGTAAGTATACCTGTGTCATGCAATGCCCAAGGTCGTCAGAAGGGTGCATCAGATCCCCTGGAACTGGAGCTATGGATGATGGTTACCCACTATGTGGGTACTGGAAACAAACCTGGGTCTTCTGCAGGAACAGCAATGCTCTTAACGGCAGAACCATCTCTATAGCCTCTGTGTAGTATTTATATTAGTGGTAAAAATAGCTAAGTAAATCCAGTTCTCTTGATTTAAATAACAAAAAAATGGCAGCTTTCTTGATGAAAGCTGAATTATAGGTTTTATATTACACATGAGGGAAAAATGTAGCTATTTGATTTAAGAAAAAAGATTCAGAAATGATTTATACTTTGAAAAATATTGTATGGATGGGCTGGAGAGATGGCTCAGCGGTTAAGAGCGCCGACTGCTCTTGCAGAGGACCTGGGTTCGATTCCCAGCACCCACATGGTGGCTAAGAACTGTCTTGAACTCCAGTTCCAACAGAATCCGACACCCTCTTCTGACCTCCTCGGGTATTGCATGACACAGGTGCACCAACCTACATGCAAACAGTACATTCATACACATAAAAAATTAAAAAAAAAAAATTGCATGGAAAGATGGCTCAGCAGTTATGAGTACTGGCTGCTCTTCAGAGGACGCAGATTGGATTCCCAGCACCCACATGGCAGCTAATGACCATCTGTAACTCCAGTTCCAGGGGACTTCAACACCCTCTTCTGATCACCAAGGACACTGCATGATACAGGTACACTTACACATATGCAGGTAATGCACTCATGCATATAAAGAAAATAAATTAAAAAAAATAATAAAATATTTTTTTAATTGCATAGGAATTACTGTAAGAAAATATGCCGGGCTGGAGAGATGGCCTAGCGGTTAAGAGCGCCGACTGCTCTTGCAGAGGACCCAGGTTCCATCCCCAGCACCCACATGGCGGCTGAGAACCGTCTTTAACTCCAGTTCCAGGGGAATCTAACACCCTCTTCTGACCTCCGTGACATTGTATGACACGGATGCACGAACCTACACGCAGACAGTACATTCATACACATACAAAATAAATTTTTAAAAATTCCATATTAGGGGAAAAAAGAAAAAGAAAGTATACCAGGGGACCAAAAGAGATAGCTCAGTGGTTAAGAGTACTTGGTGCTCTTACAGAGGACCTGGATTCTGTTCCCAGTACCCACATGGCAGCTAATATCTGTAACTCCAGTTCTACAAGACCTACAAACTCTTCTAGCCTCCATGGGCATTGTATGAACACGGTACACTTACATGCTGGCAAAACATACACATAAAATAAAAATTTTAAATCAAAATCTAAAAAAAAATAGGCCATCTCTGATGGCTCATATCTATAATGTCAACATTTAGGAGACTGAAGCCGGAAGACTTAAGTATTCAAGGCCAGTCTGGGCTGCATAGTGAGACCACTCTACGTTACAGAACAAGAACTTGTATTTAAACAAAAGAATCAGAACCGTAAGCTTTTGTTTTCTTTTTGTTTTCTTGAGACAGTCTTGTTATATACACCAGGCTACTGTTTTTACCTGGTAAAATCCAGATATCTTTTAAATATTTCAGTGTCAGCTGAATATGGTAGTACACACTTGCCATTCCAGTTGAAATCAGAGGCAATAACAAAACAAAACCCAGAAGAACAGCTAGACATGGTCGTTCACACCTGTAATCTTGAGAGTTTGGAGTTTAAAGGCATTCTGGCTGGGTAGTGAGTTCCCAGCAAGTCTCACTCTGGATTGCAACAGAAGTCCCTCTTGCCTCTAGAAGGAAAAGAAAAATTCCTCCTGTATGCATAATACTTTAATGATAGTTTATGACAAAATAAAGCATTGTTTGAATATACATCTTACTAGAAAGGAACAAGAGATTTGTGAATGTTTGCATTTAAAACTTTCAAAATTATCTTTGTCGCAATATCTGCTTTACTGTAGCTTAAAAAAACCCCACTTTTTCCTTATCTGTTTTTTTCTTGTAAGCAGGCAGGATGCTGCAGGCTCACTTCATTTTTACACACTAAAATGCCCTCAATACCTAAGCAGATCTGAGAAGGTTCAACTTTTAACTACTTTTTAATTATTTTGGCTTTTCTACATTATAAAGTAGTGTAGGAATGGAATTTTAGGTGTTCAAAGGGTGATTTTTAGTATAATCTGAGAAATAAGGTAGACTTGATTGCTTACTAGCAGGCCAAGGTTTGACCAACTTGGAAGATGCAGGGGCTTAATCGTAGCCCCGCTGGCTTTCAGAAGTACCCATGACAACACCTGGTATTCCTTTCATTTTCTAGCCAAGAATTAAGGTCATAAACTAGGAACTGAGTGTCGCTGGCCTGGCTTATGGCCATCTCCAAGTGTGCTAGATCATGCAGGGCTCATTGCTTGACTGAGTTATTTCTTCAGCTCAGTGGACATTTGCTTCTTTATGGACTTAAGATTGGGAGAGGAACAGTTTTTATAGAGTGTTATTGCCTAAACATGTAGCAGTTTATGCAGTCATGGTAATTGATAGATTTTCTTAGCTATATTATTTGTATCCAGAGGAGAAGATTTTTCGCTGGGCATGGTGGCGCATGCCTTTAATCCTAGCACTTGGGAAGCAGAGGCAGGCGAATCTTTGTGAGTTCAAGGCCAGCTTGGTCTACAGAGTAAGTTCTAGAACAGCTGGGGCTACAGGGAGACCCTGTCTCAAAAAGACCAAAAAAAAAAAAAAATTTTTCATCCAGGTTTTCAAACTGAGAGGAAAATTTTATCTATTTTGTAAACCACATTTTTAAACATGCGTGCTAACAGACTACCATTTTAGTACTTTCTTAAATACATGATTTTATATTTGTACAAATTGCAGAATATTAAAGTGAGTTGGGCTGGAGAGATGGCCTAGCGGTTAAGAGCGCCGACCGCTCTTACAGAGGACCCGGGTTCGATCCCCAGCACCCACATGGCGGCCGAAAACCGTCTGAAACTCCAATTCCAGGAGAACTCCAGTTCCAGGGGAATCCGACACCCTCTTCTGACCTCCGCGGCATTGCACGACACGGGTGCACAAACCTGCATGCAGACAGTACATTCATACACATACAGAAATAAATAAAAAAAATTAAATAAAAAAATAAATAAATAAATAAAGTGAGTTTAGACCATGGTTCAAATTGACCACATGAAATAAAATTGAAGCTATTTCCATTTCTATCTTTAAAAAAAAAAAAAATACTGCTTTTGCCGGGTGTGGTGGTGCACACCTTTAATCCCAGCACTCAGTTGGCAGAGGCAGGTGGATTTCTGTGAGTTCAAGTCCAGCCTGGTCTACAAAGCAAGTTCCAGGCCAGCTGGGGCTACAGGGAGACCCTGTCTCAAAAATTCCAAAAATATATATTTTATGTATATGAATGTGTTGCCTACATGTGGGTAGGTGCACCTGAGTCCTGCAGTGGCCCAGGGAGGGCAGAAGAGGGTATTGGTTTCCCTGAATTGGAGTCACAGAAGGTTTTCTACTGCCACGTGGGTGCTGGGAATCAAACCTGGGTCCTCTACAAGAGCAGCCAGTGCTCTTAACCACTGAGTCATCTATCAGGTCCTCCATTGCTATCTTTGCCTGTTTTTTCATTCACATGTGAAAGTGTGCACAATGCTACATGGTTTAAGGTTTTTGTATGGTATGTAAGAAAAACAGCATAGCAAAACAGTAAAGTGTACAGTTGTTATACTGCTTGCTTATTTGAAATAGAGTATTGTTATGTAGCTCTTGCTGGTCTGGTACCTGCTATGCACCATAGGATAGCCTTGAATTTGGGGCAAACCTCCTGTCCTACTAGCCTTCTTAGTGCTAGGATTTTAGGCACCGGACTTACTACACCTGTCCAGTTCTTGTTGTCATTGGTTGCTGGTTTAGAGAATCATGACAAGAGAAAAATCTGTTTGTGATCAGAATAGATATATTTTTCCTCCTGAATATTTATTGCTAGCTGTTGGAATGTGGAGACCTAGAATCCATGCATATGAATGGCTGACTCCTTCAGTTTCCCCGTCTTCAAGGTGGCCATAAGGGGTATGGGTATGCTCAGTAGCAGAGGATTGCCGAGCATGCGAGAGGACCTGGATTTGATCCCCAGTTCCACAATTGATAATCAAACAAGATATAGCATGATATTCTAAGGTGTGTGTGACCTAAATCAACTAGTTACCAGCATCTAGAGTTCATGATAGGCATTATGTCATAGCTTGATGCTGTTTACTTATTTTAACATTTTTTTTTTGTTGGAAATCATTTGAAATTTTGACCAGAATTTAATTTTAGAATTTTTGCCTTGCTACTACTGTTTAAAGTTTTTTTTTTTTTTTTTGGTCTTTTTGAGACAGAGTCTCCCTGTAGCCCCAGCTGTCCTGGAACTCGCTCTGTAGACTAGGCTGGCCTTGAACTCACAAAGATCTGCCTGCCTCTGCCTCCCAAGTGCTAGGATTAAAGGTGTGCGCCACCACGCCCGGCCCTTGTTTTGTTTTTTTGTTTGAAACAGGGTCTCCATGTAGCCCCAGCTGGCCTAGACCTCACTATGTAAACAAGGCTGACTTTGATTTCACAGATGCATCCCAAGTGTTGGAAATTAAAGGCATGGATCACGATTGTCCATCCAAAGTTATTTTTGTGTGTTTTTTGTTTTTGTTTTTAGATTTGTTTATGGGGCTGGAGAGATGGCTCAGTGGTTAAGAGCACTGGTTGCTCTTGCAGAGGACCTGGGTTCAATTCCCACCACCCACATGGTAGCTAACAACTCTAACTCCAGTTGAGGGGATCCTACACCTCCTTCTGACCTCCCCAGCATTGTATGACATGGGTGCAGTTACATGTAGGCAATACACTTATACACATAAAATAAAAATATTTTTTAAAAAAGGGCGGTTATAGTGGTGCATGCCTTTAATCCCAGCACTCAGGAAAGCAGAGGCAGGTAGATCTCTGTGAGTTCAAGGCCAGCCCGGTCTACACAGTGAGTTTCAGGCCAGCTGGGGCTACAGGGAAACCCTGTCTCAAAGGGAGAAAGATTTATTTTTACTCATCTGTGTATCTGGCTTGTCTATGTCTGTGTTGTTCTATGCCATATGCGTGGGTGCCTATGGAGGACGGAAGAGTCTGATCCGCTGGAACTGGAGCTGCCCAATTTGGATTCTGGGAACCCAACTTCAGTTCCAGAAGAGCAGAAAATGCTCGTAACCCCTGAGACATCTCTTCTGTCCCTGTTTAAAAGTTTTTAGTATTGCAATAAACTTTCAATACCAGAAGAAAATTGTGATAAGTTGAAGAGCCAAAGAATGGATGAAAGTGGAGCTGAGTTGAATTTTGGAAGTGTAGTCGTACATGTTAATCACAGGCAGCACTGCCAAAAGGAGCACTGCCAATGACTATAGTCAGCATGTAGACCCTGAGACAGTGAAAGATGCAATCTTTAAGGAATTTGAAAAATTAGAGATTATAACACTGTTTCTTTTTCCCCCAGTGTTTGAAAGATGTATGGTGATCCTGAAACTATCAGACTCAAGAAAACTTCGAGCAACTTCAGGGGACTTTTGTCTACACTCAGGCTGCAGTATTTTCAGCCAATGTGATTGGACCGTGGATCTGTGCCTTATTTTTTGGTGGAGTGAAAAAAATTGAGCCAGTGAAGCCAAATCTTAATAGCAAGCAGTACCTGGCTCCTTGCTGAGTGGAAATAAGCATTTAAAATGTGAAATTGAAATCAGATGTTTTACTTTTGGCTAAATCAGCATCAGGAATTTCCCAAATTTAAGTCTTAGAGTTAAAAATATTCCACTAGTGTCCACCATCCCCACCACTAACTGCTATGGAAGCTTTTTTTGTGTATTTACACTCTTCGTTTTCTGTACAACCGTAGCCTCTCGCTAAGTAATGTAAGTATAAGTTCTTGGAATATTTAAATCCCAAACTAAGAAAAGGAATAAAGTAAAGCTAATATTTTCCCAGTATTGCTTTTCTTCAGTAAGCCATCATGATGCCTCAGTTTAAAACAAATTTAAAAGAGTTTTAAATGCTTAAGGCAGATCAGGTTTATAATCCAGTGGTAGAGCACTCACTCGGCATGCTTGAGGTCCTGGGGGTTCCTAGCACCCTCTTCTCACCCACACACATATTCCTGAAGATAATTTAAAAGACAGGATTATGCCTTCCATAACACATTTGTAGTTAAAAATTTTGGATACTTTTCTCAGCAGGCACCAGCTATGAATAAGAATGAGTAGGGGCCAAAATTTGAAACCAAAAACGAAGCAGCTACGTGTAGTTAGTAATTTCTAGTGTGAACTGTAAATTCTGTGGCTTCAAATGTATTTTTTTTTATTGTGCTCTTTTCATTGTTAATGGTTTGGACTTTAATACAAAAAATTCCATTGTTTTTAATATCACAAAGGATGACTGTTTCAACAGTGTATTCTGGAGAGCAATATACCAACCAAAGTGAATGCTTGTATATATTAAGATAGCCTTAACCCCTTTTCTCTAATGCCTTAACTGTCGAATAATTATTAAAAGCATAGGACTATAGTCAGCATGCTGGACTGAAAGGTAAACACTGATGCAGTTAGAGCAGGTACCCATGCCGTCAGTGTTTAGCACTGTGTGTTTAGCTGTGTTTATGCTACAAAAGTGCAATATTAGACACTAGCTAGCTAGTACTGCCGCCTCATGAAACTCCCAGGGAAAGTGATTTGATTAGTATTCAAACACGTATCTCTTTGTAACTCATGTTGTACTTGGAGGCAATGCCATGCGGATTTTTGTAGCTGCTATTTTTATTTACTTTGCATTATTACTTTAACACCTTGAATGGAGAGTCAAATAGTACCCTCCTTACTTGACCACCAATGGCCCTTCAACCACACTGGGAAGAAAGAAAAGGAAAAAAAACATCTCACAGGAAGATAAGAATTGGCACTCAAAATCAGATAAAAGTTCATTGTGCTTGATGCCTTAAGATGCTTTCTGCCCAAAGCTCTGAGAGACTAAGGTAGGCAGGAATACTTACTCTAACACTACTGAGTTTTGTAGAATTGTTACATTTGATAATAAAACTTGCCTGCTTAATCTCAATGTTTGCATTGTTCGTTTTTTGTTTTGGTCTTTTTGAGACAGGGTCTCCCTATAGCCCTAGCTGTCTTGGAACTTGCTATGTAGACCTTGAACTCAAGAGATCCACCTCCCTCTGCCTCCCAAGTGCTGGGATTACAGGCATGCACCACCATGTAGGGCTGTTGGCATTGTTTTGTCTTTTAGAAGAACTATGGTGATGCTATAAGAGATAGTTAAGCCACCTTTTCTACAGGAGGTTTGGTCTTTTTCCCTAGTTTGCTGTAAGCAGTTATAAAAGCTTGACACATTGCAATTTCAACTGAAATAGCCCGACTCTTAACTTTAGCTTTAAGCGTGGGCCTGAACTCGGGTCACCCATTTCCTTCCACCCCCAGATGTCTCAGAGTCAGGGCTCACCTGTACTTTTATTCAAAATCATTTCTACAGCATCACTTTTGGGGAACCACAAACTTAAGATTCATCCCTTTCAACCTACCCCTAAAACAGCTCATACACCCAAGGTCAATCAAGTCTGTTGAATCTAGAGGAAGAGCCTGTGTCAAAAAGAACAAAACAAAACAAAAAAATTACTTTCCTAGCCAGGGGTGGTGGCACAGTACCGCAGGGGTAGAGAGATCTCTGAGTTCAAGGCCACTTTGGAATCCATGGAAAGTTCCAGACCAGCTGGGGCTACAGGTAGACACTGTCTTAATTATTCCTATGAAAGCTTTCTATGAATAATGCACTTGGGTAAAACTGATTTTTTGGGTGTGGTAGCACATGCCTTTAATCCCAGCAGCCAGGAGGCAGAAGCTGGCAGATCTCCATCTCAAAAAGACCTGTGTGTGTCTGTGTGTGTATATGTGTATTTTTTTTTTTGAAAGTTCAACATGTATGGCAGATACTTGATCCTTACATGTTTTTGTGGGGGTGTCCATGCAGGTGCACGTTTGGAAGCCAAAGGTGTTCCTTGATCTCTTCGACTTTGTTTTGAGTGTTTTAGCTGCATGTATAGAAGTTGCCGGTCGTGTGGCGCAGGCCTTTAATCCTAGCACTTTGGAGGCAGAGGCAGGCGGATCTTTGTGAGTTCAAGGCCAGCCTGGTCTACAGAGTGAGTTCCAGGACAGCTGGGGTAACAGGAGACCCTGTATCAAAAAAAAAAAAAAAAGAAAAAATGCACCCTTGTACATTGTACAAAGTCTGCAGAGACCAGAAGAAGGTATTGGAACCCCTGGAACTGGAGTCACAATCAGGCATTAGCTGCCACATGGGTGTGGGGAATTGAACTTAGGTCCTCTGGAAGAACAGCAAGTGTTATTAACTTCGGAGCCACCTCTCTTGTGGCTTATCTTTTGAAATAAGGTCTCATTGAACCAATTTGGCTAAACTGGCTGTCCAGAGAGCCCCAAAGAGCTTCCCGTCTCCACCTCCGTAGCAGTGGGATTGCAGGTGTGTTCCTTGGATGCCTGAACTCAGATTGTACATGTGCTTTACTGACCAAGCCCATCTCTAGCTCCAATCCTTCCATCTTCTAAATCCCTGTGCTTTAAAATGGGCTGGACATGATGGCTATCATCTCTTAGGAATCTACTTAGGAAGATGAGGCAAGGGGATTACAGATTTGAGGCCAGTCTGAAGTCTGCTTGTAAAACAAACTAAACTATATAAATATAGTAGGAAAACTTACCTAAACCACATGTTTTTCTATCTAGTATTTTTCTTTTCATCACATCTGAATATAGTAGATAACCACATAAGTTCAGTATCACCTTCGGGTTATCATGAAAGAACTACAGTACATCACTTTAAGAGTGTTGGGGGCTGGGCTAGGTGGCGCTTGCCTCCTAGCACTTGGGAGGCAGAGGAAGGTGGATCTCTGTGTTTTTTTTTTTTTTTTTTTTTATTGTGATTCTTTTTTCCCCCCCCCCAAAAAAGTGTTGGGGCTGGAGAAATGGCTCAGTGGTTAAGAGCACCAGCTGCTTGTTCAGAGGACCCAGGTTCGATTCCCGGCACCCACATGGTGGCTAAAAACCATCTTTAATCCGGGTGTGGTGGCACCTGGATTAAAGATGGTTTAATTTTAAAATTAAAAAAAAAATTTAATCCCAGCACTTGGGAGGCAGATGCAGGCAGATCTCTAAATTCAAGTCCAGCCTGGTCTACAGGGCTAGTTCCAGGCCAGCTGTGGCTACAGGGGGACCCTGTCTCAAAAAAACACCAAAATAAAAATGGAAAATAGCCATTGTTCTTGGTCACTGCATTGGCTGGTATTCCCATAACTCTCCCAGCACTGCTGATCGGGTAAGAAGGACCCTGGGATACCTCTGCCCACATTCACAGCTCCTGTCATATTCTGTGAGTTTTAAAGTCCATACTTTATTTTGTCTGTATTCACCAGCGTGCTTTACTGATCCACTGTTTTCTAATTCTTGGTGTAGAGTTGTTTGAAAAAGCCATATAGAGTCATAAGACTTTTTTTTTTTTTTGGCATAAGACATATTGAAGCAACCAAAGACATGAAGAGAGTTCTCAGAAATGTTTTACACAGGCTGAAAGAAAAGATTCTCCCCCAAATAACATAAAAGTATTTTTAGGAGTCTCTTGGTGCCATCTACAATTACAGTGACTTCAGTGATTCTGTGGTTTTTTTCATTCTACAATCAGTATTTTGTTCCTAAATTTACTTCCAAATACTGATGGAGAAAAGGTCATGTTCCTTGGAGTATGCCAGATATAATAAAAATGAGACATACAGGGTACAGCAAATTAAAACTTTTTTTTTTTTTGGTCTTTTTGAGACAGGGTCTCCCTTTAGTCTCAGCTGTCCTGGAACTCACTATGTAGACCAGGCTTGCCTTGAACTAACAGAGATCCGCCTGCCTCTGCCTCCCAAGTGCTAGGATCAGAGGCGAGCGCCACCACCCCCGGCTAAAACTACATTTTTATCTACATGCACCCTTTCCTCACAGACCAAAGTATTACTGTGCTTTCTTCTGGAATATAAAGACTTGCAAACGGTTCGTTTAAACCAGTGTTGGTGATTGACACATTTATTTCTTGTGTATTTTCTTTTCTCTTTGTTGTTCTGATAAGGGTCTTGTGTAGCTAGGCTGTTATCTTATGTAGCTAAGGCCGATCTTGAACTATTGATCCTCCTGCCTCCAACTCCCAAGTGCTGGGATTACAGAAGCTGAGTCACCATATCCTGCATGAGCTTCTTTTCTGTAGTGGTCAAGTCAACTAGAGCAATCAGTGGTACACTCCTGTCATCCAGCAGTCATGCGACTAAGGACGGCCAAAGACCCTATCTCTAAAGGAAAAAGAAAATTATGTGTGAATATCTACCAAGGCAAAGAGCCCACCTAGAACGTCTTGCCTGGTTTTGAGATCTTAATAACGCAAACACCGACAACAGCTGGGGCCCTTGAATTCCAGTCCTAGCTCTAGACTGGTTGTGACTGGTTCTGCGCTTGGACTTCAATTTCCTAATGTAAAATGAGCCGGGCACAGGGGCTGGGAAAATGTAGCAGACTGTAGTTTCTGACTTCCTTGGCACGTCGTGGCTCCTGCTTTTTAGGAGGGACGTGCAGGTGGAAGGCTCGGGCCACCAGCCCGCCATAACCAGAGCAGCAGATACTAAGTGAGCAGAGGACCAGGCCCAGGTGTCCCGGTGAAACGCTCCGGCCGGCCTCCGCTCCCTGCAGTCTTGGTTCCTGGGCCCGGGGACGCGGTTAGCGGCGACACCAGAGGGGGGCGGGTCAGGAAGTGGGGGTGCGGCAGCCGGGAGCGGGCCGGGGCGGCCGCCGGGTTTAGTTACGCGGAGGTAGGGAGACTCCGGGCCGATCGGGAGCCGGAGCGCCACTCAGGCCTCCGGGGAGAGACGATGGCGGAGGCAGAAGGTGACAGCTCGGCGCTGCAGCGCGGCATCTGCCTCCTGCGGTTCGGGGAGGGCCGGGGCCTGGCTGCGGGCGGCGCGGGGGCGGCGCGGGGCGCGGAGACATCCGCCGAGTCGGAGAATGGCCCAAAGTTTGTCTCCCGACTTGGGAAGCAAAGGCGGAGCTGAAAGTTGGAAGTCGCAGCTGGAGAAGCAGCTGTTGGGGGAGTGGTTTAGCCCAGGCTAGGGAGGAGGTGTTTAATGGAGAGGTTCCGGTGACCTGGCATGAGCGGCCCCCCTAAAGCCGAGTGCATGCTGAGAGACAGCGCCAGCCCCGGAGGAGGACGCAGGACCGGGGGAGACCTGTCTGGAGCGGCCCCGCTCACCCACAGCTTTCGGTTTAATGACAAAGGGGAAGAGGTCGCCAGGACCACTTGGGGTTGGAGCAAGCTCTCCGTGCCTCTCAGGGCCAGTGCCAACGAAATGAATTTAGCCAGTAATATTCATCAAAAGACGACATAGGAGTCTGGAAGAAACTTAGTAGCCAATATCAATACTGTAGGGAGGAACCGTGGCACAGTAACTTCATGTTACAACTGTACATGACTGAGCACTTAGCTTTCTTTCCTAAACTTGACTGAGCAGTTAGATGCTGCATTCGGCCGGAAAGCGACTTTTTAGCCTATTCAGTGGACAGGGTATTGTGAATATGATAGTGAGACATGGGATTTAGATGTAAACCTTTGAACCAAGAGTGCGCCAAGAGAGCTTGAAGAATGCAATGGGAAGCAAATTCCGCCTGGAACTCACTATGTAGACCAGGCTGGCTGGCTTAGATCTCACAGAGATCCAACTGCCTCTGCCTCCGGAATGCTGGGATGCAACACTAGGGCCAGGCATTTAAAAGATTCTTAAGAGGGCCGTCTGTGACTTGCTACCCTGTCCTTACCTTCTCGCTTTCTTCACATCTCTCCTTCCTGAAGTTTTCTGTGTTAAAACTAACCCAGATTGTAGACACTCTGTCCAAAAAACGGCTTCAAAACCATGTAGTTGGCAAGGAAGAATTTAATTCGTTTGTTTCCTTAGTTTTACCTGTGGTTACAATATATTACTATTTGACTTGTTCCTTTGTAAGTTTTATTATTGGAACTAAGGTACAAATGTGTGGGAGTAGGCTGATAAAGTAGCTTGCATGTTCTCATGCACCCATTCATACTAAGTTAAAACATGAAAACAGGCAGTGAGACCCTATCTCCAAAAAACCCTTAAACTTTATAATGCAAATCATGCAAAACAGTCATTTAGGATATTATTATACTTAATAGCTATGATGTAGAGCAAGTTAAAAGACCATGGTATTTTATAAAATTTATTTGGATATGGGCTGGGTGTGGTAGCCCATTCCTTTAATCCCAGCACTTTGGAGGCAGAGACAGGTGGATCTGTGAGTTCTGGTCCTCATAGGAAGTTGCAGGCCAGCTGGGGCTGCAGGGAGACCCTGCCTCAAAAGGACCAACAGTGTTTTTATTTGGATATAAAGCTGGATGTGGTGGTACACACCTGTAATCCCAGCACTCTTAAGGCAGAGGCAGGTGGATTTTTGTGAGTTTGAGGCTAGCCTGGTCTATGTAAGGGAGTTCCAGGCTAGATAGGGTTACATAGTGAGACACTGTCCCCCAAAACAAAACAGAACAAAACAACAAAAACCTTATTTTGATATAAACTGATAAATAATGTTTAGTTGTAGAATTATAGGGAATAAAAACATTTTATTTGGAACAAGTAGTGGGTAGCAGTTTTCTTAAAATAGTTTCATTCAACAAATGTTTAATTCTATTATTAGGTCCCTACTCTGTTAGGTGTTGGGATCTGAGTCAAAGAATGAATAATTAAATATTTATTGTAATAATCCTTGTTAAGAAGATAATATTTATTGCAAGTATATCTATGACAGGCATTAGGCTGAGTACTTTCTGTTCATTTAGCATTCTGTTTTTTTTTTAATTTTTAAATCTGTTTATTTTTATTTTATACATGAGCGATTTGCTTATATGTAAGTGCACCTGAATCATGCAGTACCCTCAGAGCCCAGAAGCGGTTGTCAGATTCCCTTGAACTGGAGGGATAGATGGTGGCAAATGGTTGATAGCCAAGGTGTGGGGGTCCTCTGTGAGAACAGATAGTGCTCTTAACTGCTTAGCCATCTCTTCAGACTTTTTTTTTTTTAAGAGAACATATTATCTTGTATTTATTATGTTAAAATTAGGCTAGTCTATGTTTCATGTGAATTCAGGTGCTGTTTATATCATTTTTGCATATTATTCACATGTACTTGGATCCTCTTTGATGTCCAATTTTCTTTGTTGTTGTTGTTGTTGTTGTTTTTTTTTTTTTTGGTCTTTTCGAGACAGGGTCTCCCTGTAGCCCCAGCTGTCCTGGAACTCACTCTGTAGACCAGGCTGGCCTTGAACTCACAAAGATCAGCCTGCCTCTGTCTCCCGAGTGCTGGGATTAAAGGCATGCACCACCATGCCCAGCTGATGTCCAATTTTCTAAGTAAATACTCTTTGGCAAACTGATAGTCTAAAACATGCCTTCCTTGCTGCAGTAGAGGGTCAGGGTACTTATAATTATACTTCCTGAAACTTTAGAGCAAAGAAGGAGGCAAGAAACTTGGAGTTGAACAGTATGAACATTTTTCTTGGCTATTACTCTGTATTCTGGATAGAAAGCTGGAAGTCTGCTTCTACCTCTGCTATTTCACATGGAGTTGACTGGACTAGATATTGAAATACTAGATTATTTTTGTGGATATGTGATTATCTCCATTTAGTATGCCTTTCTTTATAATGCTAAAAGTATAACCTATTGAAAAAGGAGCTTAACCAGGCGTTTTGGCAGATGCCTTTAATCCTAGCACTTGGGAAGCAGAGGCAGGTGGATCTCTGTGAGTTCAAGGACCACCTGGTCTAAATAGTGAGCTCCAGGCCAGGTGGGACTAAAGGGAGACCCTGTCTCAAAAAAAAAGAGAAAAAAAAAAAAGAGAAAAAGGAGTTTGAGTTCATCCCAGAGCCCAGAGATTCCTATGGGAATTTAATAATTGAGTTGATGCTTTGCTTTTACCTTTGCTAATTTTACTCCTTTTATATGCTTTTCTTATGTATTTGTTAATTAATTAATTTTGGTCAGTGTTGGAGATCAAACCCAGGGCCCAAGTACTTTACCACCTGAGCACTTTATAGCCCTTGCTATTTCCTTTGTCTTTTAATTGTGAAGTTACATGACCAATGTAAAGGAAATGAGAACTTTACATTCATTCAGTGCTGGGATTAAAGACCTACACCACCATACCCAGCTCATAGATGTGAATTTTTAAACTCTCAATGCATGGGGTTGAAGAGGACCTGGGTTCAATTCCCAGCACCCACATGGCAGCTAACAACCCTTTGTAACTCTAGTTTTAGGAGATCCAACAACCTCTTCTGACTTCTGCGGGCATCACATGACACGGGTGTACTTCCCTACATACAGGCAGTAAACTCATACATATACAATTAAAAGTAATAAAATACTTAAACTCTCAAGGTAAAGACCTAGGTAGCTCATTGGTTATAGATAGTACAGTAATCAACTATCTCAATAGACTTTTAGATTTCTGAAATTATCGATTTAATTTTTAAAGTCTAATAACTACTAATATGTTTACTAATAATGCAAGTGTAATTACTAAATAAACTTCTTCTGGTTATATTTTCCCTTGTATTCCTTTTAAATAAAATAAAAAATGACTTGGGTTGGAGAGATGGTTCAGTGGTTAAGAGTATGTACTACTCTTGCAGAAGATCAGAGTTTGGTTGCTAGCACCCATGTTGGGCTTCTCACAGGGGCCTGTGACTCCAGTTCCAGGAGATCAGTTACCCCTGCCCTCCCCAGACACCTGCACTCACACATGCAGATACATATACATACACAGAATTAAAAATAAAACAACCTTGGGGCTGGAGAGATGACTCAGCGGTTAGGAGCACCAACTGCTCTTGCAGAGGATTCAGGTTCGATTCCCAGCACCCACATGGTGGCTAAGAACCATCTTTAACTCCAGTTCCAGGGAAATCCAATGCCCTCTTTTGACCTCCGAGGCATTGCATGACACGGGTGCACCAACCTACATGCAGACAGTACACTCATACACATAAAAAATAAATAAATAAAACAACCTTTAAATAAGTTGCTTTTGAAGATTTCATCTAATAGTCATTCTTGAATGTTTCTAACTTTTGGTTTACCCCAGAGAAAGAAAGTACAGAAGGAATATAGTAATAGTTTAGTAATTAATCCAGATTGCATGTAAACATACTAAAATTCAGGCTACCACTATTTTTTTTTTTTTTTTTTTTTTTTTTTTTTTTTTTTTTTTTTTTTTTTTTTTTTTTTTTT
>VZQC01000239.1:369648-380813 GCA_009823505.1 Rhizomys pruinosus | reverse complement strand
TTGTGGTCAGCCTGGTCTACACCTACCAACCAGTATTCCAGCGCCCACAAGACTACACAGATTGAAACCTTGTCTTTAAAAAAGAAAAAAAAAAAAAAAAAAAAAAGTGGCGCACGCCTTTAATTCCTAGGACTTGGGAGGCAAGAGGCAGGTGGATCTTTTGTGAGCTTCTTAAGGCCAGCCTGGTCTGCCAGAAGTGAAGTTCCAGGGACAAGCGGGCTTCAGAACCAGTGGTCCAAAAAGACCCAAAAAGAAAAAAAAAAAAAAGAAAATTAGACCAGTCAGTAAGGACTAAAGACTGATCTTGCTAAAGTGGTATGTTTGGTCGCTTCCTTCCTTGCTTCCTTCCTTCCTTCCTCCTCCTCCTTTCCTCCTTCCTTCCTTCCTTTCTTCTTCCTTCGCTTCTCCCCTCCCTCCCCTCCCCTCCTCCCTCCCTCCCTTCGTCTCTTCTCTCTCTTTCTTTCTTTCTTTTTCTTTTTCTTTCTTCTTTCTTTCTTTTCTTCTTTTTCTTCTTTCTTTCTTTCTTTTCTTCTTTCTTTCTTTCTTCTTCTTTCATTCCTTCCTTCCTTTTCTTCCTTTCTTCCTTTCTTACCTTTTCTTCCTTTTCCCTTCTTCCTTTGCTTCCTTTCTTCCTTTCTATTCCTTTCTTCCTTTCTTCACTTATCTTCCTCTTTCCTTCTTTGCCTTTCGTTCCTTTCTTTTCTTTTTTCTTGTCTTCTTTCTTTCTTTTTTCTCTCTCTTTCTCTCCTCTCTTTTCTCTCTCTCTCTACTCTCCTTCTTTCTTTCTTTCTCTCTTTCTTTTCTCTCTTCCTTTCTTTTTCTCTCTTTTCCTCTCTTTTCTCTCTGCTGCTTTTCTCTTTCTTTCTCTCTTTCTCTCTCGTTTTTCATGTCTTTTCTCTCTCTCTCTCTTTCTCTCTCTCTCTCTTTCTTCTTCTTTCTTTTCTTTTCTTTCTTTCCTCTCCTGCTTTTCTTCTCTCTTTCTCTCTCTTCGTCTCTCTTTCTCCTCTCTCTTCTCTCTCTTTCTCTTTTCGTTTACTTTCCTCCTTCTTCTCTCTTCTTTCTTTCTCTGCATTTCTCTCTCTCCCTCTCCTCGTTTCTCTGCGTTCTCTCTTCTCTGTTTCTCTCTCTCTCGTTCTCTCTGCTTGGTCTCTCTTCTCTCCTCTCTCTCGTTTCTCTCTTTCTTCTTCTTTTTCTCTCTCTTTCTCTCTCCTCTCTTTCTTCTCTTTTCTCTCTTCTTTCCTTTCTTTCTCTCTCTTTCTCTCTTTAATTTCTTTTTCTTTCTCTGCTTTCTTTCTTTCTCCCTCTTTCTTTTCTTCTCCGCTCTTTCTTTCTTTCTTTCTTTCTCTCTCTCTTTCTTTCTCTCTCTCTTTCTTTTCTTTTCTTTTCTTTTCTTTTCTTTTCTTTTCTTTTCTTTTCTTTTCTTTTCTTTTCTTTTCTTTTCTTTTCTTTTCTTTTCTTTTCTTTTCTTTTCTTTCCTTTCTTGTGTTACATGCTCTGTAGACCAGGTTGGCCTTGAACTCAGAGAACCGCCTGTCTCTGCCCACTGAGTGCCGGGATTAAAGGTGTGCACTACCACCTCAGGCTTCTTTCTTAATGTACTACTATTTAAAGATATTTTAACAAACATGAATTTGCTCTTAAACAGTTTCAGAATATATTTGTTTTATTAATTTTTCACAGTAAACCTAAAAAAAAGCTGGGCGTGGTGCTCGCACGCCTTTATTCCCAGCAGAGGTAGGCAGATCTCTGTGAGTTCAAGGCCAGCCTGGTCTACAGAGCGAGCTCTAGGCCAGATGGGACTAAAGGGAGGCCCTGTCTCAAAAATAAAATTAAAAAAATTTTAAAAAGAGAAAAGTAAAAAAAGTAACCAAAGCCTCTGTTTGGTCAGCTACAGCTGATTCAGTTCTCTACTAATTTATTTAGTTTCACATTTTATAGCCTAAAGTCATAAAAAAGATAGAGATCAATTCTTTTTTTTTTTTAGAGATCAATTCTTGGGGCATGTTATCGACTTGATAGGGATGCTAATCTTATATTGTGGTCACTCATCCTACAAGATAATTCTGGGAAAGAAAAAAGTTATATTACCTGTAGCAAATTACTTTGGAAAAAAATTTTAAAGTATATATATATGTATATATTTTTTAATATATTTTATATATATGTATATATATTTTTTAATCTTTATGAGACAGGGTCTCCCTGTATCCCCAGCTGGCCTGGAACTTGGTTTGTAGACCAGGCTGGGCTTGAACTCACAGAGATCCTCCTGTTTCTGCCTCCGGGGTGCTGGGATTAATGGTGAGCACCTCCATACCCGGCCAATTTAATATTTTTATTTTATGTGTATGAATGTATTGCTTACATGATGTATGTAAGTGTGCCTGTATCATTCAATGCGCATAGAGGTAGTAAGAAGGTGTCAGATCCCCTGAAACTGGAGTGATAGACAATTGTAGCTGCCATGTAGGTACTGGGATTCAAACCCAGGTCTTCTCTAAGAGCTGCCAGGGTTTTTAACTGCTGAGTTATCTCTCCAGCCCCTGCCCCAATTTCTTTTTATGTAGACAGGATCTCCCTGTAGTCCCAGCTGGCCTGTAACTTGCAATGTAGACGAGGTTGGATTGCCTTCCTTTGCCTCCTGAGTGCTGGAATTAAAGGTGGGCACCATCACACGTATCCCTGTTTGGAATTTTTTAAAACATTTATTATTATTATTATTATTATTATTATTACTTATTTTTTTGGTCTTTTCGAGACAGGGTCTCTCTGTAGCCCCAGCTGTCCTGGAACTCACTCTGTGACCAGGCTGGCCTTGAACTCACAAAGATTCTGCCTCTGCCTCCCATGTGCTAGGATTAAAGGCGTGCGCCACCATGCCCGGCTATTTATTATTTTCTATGTGTATGAGTGTACTATCTGCATGTAGGTTGGTGCACCCATGTCGTGCATTGCGGCGGAGGTCAGAAGAGGCATCAGATTCCCCTGGTACTGGAGTTAAAGACTGTTCTTAGCTGCCATGTGGGTGCTGGGAATTGAACCCAGGTCCTCTGCAAGAGCAGTCAGTGCTCTTAACCGCTGAGCCATCTCTCCAGCCCCTGGAATTTCTTTTTATTTAATGTGTATTTTGCCTAGATGTATGTAAGTGCACACATGTTACACAATGCCCATGGAGGCCAGAAGAGGGCATTGGATCCCCTGTCATGTGAGTGCTGGGAACTAAACCTGGGTCCTCTGCAAGAGCAGCCAGGGATTTTAACTGCCAAGCCAGCTGTCCAGGCCCTACATAGTATTTTCTTAACATCTAATCCTGTTTTTGCCCCTTCCCCTACTCCTCTCCTCTTCTCTAAAGACAGAGTCACATGTATCCATATCCTACACTTGTGTTGAACTCACTATATGTCAGACACTGACCTCAAACTTCTGCTTTCATCTGCCAGGTACTTGGATCGTAGGCATGTACTACCTAGCCTGTGTTTTTGCAGTGGTGAGGATTGAACTTGGGGGTTGGCACATTCTAGGCAAGCACTCTACCAACTGAGCTACATCCCCAGCTCCTCTAGATGCCCTTTAGATTTAATTCATGTGTACCTGGACAGATAATATGTGTTGGAGGATCCTAACTGCAATTTCGTTTACTCCACATGGACCCTGTCCTAACCATGGCCGTTTAGGAAAACTTCTTTAGCTTTACAAACTCGGTTTCCATGTTTGTAGCAGAGACAACAGAGCCTATTGCTCAGAGTTACTATGAAAATTACATGATGCTGGTCACACAGCTCATCAGGACCAAATGGCCCCTGGTGCTGCTGCTGCCACTAGATAGCTCCAGCTAACTTGAATTCTGTTACCTTTGCCCAGAAGCACGGTTGGCACATGTCTTCTTTGACGGTTATTAGTTGTACTTGCAGGGATTGTGGGAAGGGTGATTAAGCATAGGTTATTCAGTTTAAACTAAAAGATATTTTTAACAGTCAGCCCATCTGTCAGAGAAGTGACAGAAGGCACTCCAATAGGTCTGAGTTGAATTGAATTAGGAGACGAAAGTAATAACAATGGCTCCCTTCCAAGTGACACAGCAAAATCTGTCTGTTCCCCCTGGTTCCCCTGTTGATGCTTTATGTTGCGATGCTGATCTGGACTACTAACCTCCTACATGGCCTCTCACTTAGTTTGACTTTGGAATCCAACCCTTATATAATAACCTGAGAATCCTGCAATGTGCTTCACTGAGTAGAGACTCTTACCTCAGACTCTGACCATCCAAATTGGATCACAAGGAGCCACATGGGGGAGAAAAAGAAGTAGAGCCTGTGAGTTGACCTCTGATCTCCATGTTCATGCTGTGACATGCACTGCTGTGAGCTGACCTCTGANTTGTGGTCAGCCTGGTCTACACCTACCAACCAGTATTCCAGCGCCCACAAGACTACACAGATTGAAACCTTGTCTTTAAAAAAGAAAAAAAAAAAAAAAAAAAAAAGTGGCGCACGCCTTTAATTCCTAGGACTTGGGAGGCAAGAGGCAGGTGGATCTTTTGTGAGCTTCTTAAGGCCAGCCTGGTCTGCCAGAAGTGAAGTTCCAGGGACAAGCGGGCTTCAGAACCAGTGGTCCAAAAAGACCCAAAAAGAAAAAAAAAAAAAAGAAAATTAGACCAGTCAGTAAGGACTAAAGACTGATCTTGCTAAAGTGGTATGTTTGGTCGCTTCCTTCCTTGCTTCCTTCCTTCCTTCCTCCTCCTCCTTTCCTCCTTCCTTCCTTCCTTTCTTCTTCCTTCGCTTCTCCCCTCCCTCCCCTCCCCTCCTCCCTCCCTCCCTTCGTCTCTTCTCTCTCTTTCTTTCTTTCTTTTTCTTTTTCTTTCTTCTTTCTTTCTTTTCTTCTTTTTCTTCTTTCTTTCTTTCTTTTCTTCTTTCTTTCTTTCTTCTTCTTTCATTCCTTCCTTCCTTTTCTTCCTTTCTTCCTTTCTTACCTTTTCTTCCTTTTCCCTTCTTCCTTTGCTTCCTTTCTTCCTTTCTATTCCTTTCTTCCTTTCTTCACTTATCTTCCTCTTTCCTTCTTTGCCTTTCGTTCCTTTCTTTTCTTTTTTCTTGTCTTCTTTCTTTCTTTTTTCTCTCTCTTTCTCTCCTCTCTTTTCTCTCTCTCTCTACTCTCCTTCTTTCTTTCTTTCTCTCTTTCTTTTCTCTCTTCCTTTCTTTTTCTCTCTTTTCCTCTCTTTTCTCTCTGCTGCTTTTCTCTTTCTTTCTCTCTTTCTCTCTCGTTTTTCATGTCTTTTCTCTCTCTCTCTCTTTCTCTCTCTCTCTCTTTCTTCTTCTTTCTTTTCTTTTCTTTCTTTCCTCTCCTGCTTTTCTTCTCTCTTTCTCTCTCTTCGTCTCTCTTTCTCCTCTCTCTTCTCTCTCTTTCTCTTTTCGTTTACTTTCCTCCTTCTTCTCTCTTCTTTCTTTCTCTGCATTTCTCTCTCTCCCTCTCCTCGTTTCTCTGCGTTCTCTCTTCTCTGTTTCTCTCTCTCTCGTTCTCTCTGCTTGGTCTCTCTTCTCTCCTCTCTCTCGTTTCTCTCTTTCTTCTTCTTTTTCTCTCTCTTTCTCTCTCCTCTCTTTCTTCTCTTTTCTCTCTTCTTTCCTTTCTTTCTCTCTCTTTCTCTCTTTAATTTCTTTTTCTTTCTCTGCTTTCTTTCTTTCTCCCTCTTTCTTTTCTTCTCCGCTCTTTCTTTCTTTCTTTCTTTCTCTCTCTCTTCTTTTCTCTCTCTCTTTCTTTTCTTTTCTTTTCTTTTCTTTTCTTTTCTTTTCTTTTCTTTTCTTTTCTTTCTTCTTTTCTTTTCTTTTCTTTTCCTTTCTTTTCTTTTTCTTTTCCTTTCTGTGTTGACATGCTCTGTGACCAGGTTGGCCTTGAACTCAGCAGAAATCCGCGTTGTCTGCTTGCCGCAAGCTGAGTTTGCCACGGGATTAAAGGCGTGCACTACCACCTCAGGCTTCTTTCTTAATGTACTACTATTTAAAGAGTATTTTAACAAAACATTGAATTTGCTCTAAACAGGTTCAGAAGTATATTGTGTTTTATTAATTTTTCCACAGTAAACCTCAAAAAAAAGCTGGGCCGTGGTGGTGCACGCCTTTATATTCCCAGCAAGAGGTAGGCAGATCTCTGTGGAGTTCAAGCCCAGCCTGGTCTACAGAGCGAGCTTCACTAGGCCAGATGGACTAAAGGGAGGCCCCTGTCTCTCAAAATATAAATCTAAAAAAAAAAAAAATTTTTAAGAAGAGAAAAGTAACCAAAAAGTAACAAAGGCCTCTGTCTTGGTACAGCTACAAGCTGATTCAGTTCCTACTAATTTATTTAGTATTCACCATTTTTATAGCCTAAAGTCATAAAAAAGATAGAGATCAATTCTTTTTTTTGTGTATTTAGGAGATCAATTTCTTGGCGGCATGTTATTCGACTTGCATAGGAGATTTGCTAAAATCTTATTATTGTGGTCAACTCATGCTACAAAGATAATTCTGGGGAAAGAAAAAAAGTTATATATCCTGTCGCAAACATTAGCCTTTTGGAAAAAAATTCTTTAAAGTAGTATATATATTGTTTATAGTTTGTTATTTATGTATATACTATGTATATATACTTTTTTTAATCTTTTATTGAGACAGAGGTCTCCCGCTTCCCCAGTTGGCCTGGACTTGGTTGTTAGACCAGGCTGGGCTTGAACTAGCAGAGAATCCTCCTGTTTCTGCCTCCGGGGTGCTGGGATTACAGGTGAGCACCTCCGATCCCAGGCCATTTAATATTTTATAATTTTATGTGTATGAATGTATTGGGCCTCTACCAATGTACTGTATGTAGAGTGCTTGCCTGGTATCCATCAAGCGCATGAAAGTAGAGCAAGAGTGTCAGATCCCCTTGAAAACTGGACTGATAGACAATTGTTAGCTGCCATGTAGGTACTGGATTTCAAACCCAGGTCTTCTCTAAGAGCTGCCAGGGTTTTTAACTGCTGAGTTATCTCTCCAGCCCCGTGCCCCAATTTTAGTTTTAGTGTAGACAGGATCTCCCATGTCAGCTCCCAAGCTGGCCAATGTACTTGCAATGTAGACGGAGGTTGCATTTGCCTTCCTTTATGCGCTCCGGAGTGCGTGGAATTAAAGGTGGGCACCATCACACGCATTATCCACTGTTTGGAATTTTTTTAAACATTTATTACTTATTATTATGTTATTATTTATTGATTAGTTTACTTTATTTTTTAAGGTCTTTTCGGACAGGCTCTCTCTGTAGGCCCAGCTGGTCTGGAAACTCACTCTGGTGAATGCCAGGCTGGCCCTTGAACTTCACAACGATTTTCTGCCTTGCCTCCCATGTGCTAGGACTAAAGGCCGTGATCAGCCACCATGCCCGCTATTTATTTATTTATTCATGTGGTGAGTGTTCTATCTGCATGTAGGTTTGGTGCACCCATGGCGTGATTTGGGCGGAGGTCAGAAGAGGCATCAGCATTCTCCTAGTACTGGAGTTAAGGACTGTTCTTAGCTGACCATGTGGGTGCTGGGAATTGAACCCAGCGTCCTCTGCAAGAGCAGTCATGGTGCTCTTAACCGCTGGAGCCATCTCTCCAGTCCCTGGATATTCTTTTTTTTTTTTTTTTTGTCTTTTGAGACAGGTCTTCCTGTAGGTCCCAGGCTGTCCTGAACCGTCTCTTTCTGTAGAATGCAGCGCTGGCCTTGAACTCTTTTTGTTTTTTTTTTGTTTTTTTTTAATTTATTTGTATTATTATGAATGTACGTTCTGCGAGGAGTGTGTACCGCGTGTCGTGCATGCCGCGGGTCAGAAGAGGTGCTCAGATTCCCCTGGACCTGGAGTTCTCCTGGGAATTGGAGTTTCAGACAGTTTTCCGCCGCCATGTGGGTGCTGGGTCCTCTGCAAGAGCAGGCGGCGCTCTTAACCACTAGGCCATCCTTCCAGGCCAATTTTTAAATATTTTTTATTTAGTATTTTTACTTTTATGTGTATGAGTGAATTGCTTGCATTTATGTAATGCCACCTGTGTCGGTGCAGTGTCGGATGAGGGCATGGAACTGGAACTGGGTTCTGGGAAGGTTAGCCACCTTGTGGGTGTTGGGAATCAAACCCAGATCCTTTCCAAAGGCAGCCAATGCTCTAAACTGCTGAGCCATCTCTCTAGCCCCAATTTTCTCAGAAATCAAAATACAAAACACAATGCATTGAACATAAAAACATAAAAATACAAAACACAATGCATTGAACATAAAAATAAAATTAAGGCAAACTGACAAAGAGCCTCCTACTCCTGATTCTCCTGCCTCAGCCTTTCAAATACTGAGATTATAGGGATTACCACAATCCCCAGATTTCTGGGGCAGGGAGCAGGATTTTGGCACTGAATACCTTGAGCACACTAGGCAAGTACTCTACTGCTAAGCTATTTCCCAGCTACCTCCTTTCAAATATAATTCACATATTCATAAATGTACATGTCCAAAAATGGGCTGAACTTTAATTAGAGTCCTACAATACATAATAGGAAGATTTCAGAAAATTTCCCTAATACTAAAATACCTTCCTTGTCTTTCTCCAGTTTAAAAACTAATGTAACGGGGCTGGAGAGATGGCCTAGCTAGCGGTTAAGAGCACGCGACTGCTCTTGCAGAGGACCCGGTGTTCGATCCCCAGCACCACATGGCGGCTGAGATCCTTCTGTAACTCCAATTCCAGGAGAACTCCATTGCCAGGGGAATCTGAGACCCTCTTGGCATTGCATGACACAGATAAACATCTGCAGGCAGTACACTCATAAAAAAAAAAAAAAAAAAAAAAAAAAAAAAACAAAAATAAAAAAAAGAAATAAAAGAAAATAAAAAAAAAAAAACTAATGTAACGCAGAAGTTACCTCTACACCAGTAAATTCAAAATTTAAAAAAAAAAAAATTTTCCCCCAGTTCCAGGGAAATCTGACACCCTCTTCTGTGGCATTGCATGACACAGGTGCACACACCTGCATGCAGAGAGTACATTAATACACATACAAAATAAATAAATGAAAATATTTAAAAATTATTAAACCATGAATGATGCATTTTATACTCTGAAGTAACTAATTTTACCAAGTCGAATAATATCCCCCAATCATTCTGGAAAAGATTTTGCTTATTTGGGATATTTTATTTTATTTATTTATTTTATTTTTTTGGTATTTTTGAGACAGGGTCTCCCTTTAGTCCCAGCTGGCCTGGAGCTCACTCTGTAGACCAGGCTGGCCTTGAACTCACAGAGATCCACCTGCCTCTGCCTCCCAAGTGCTCAGGTTAAAGGCATGTGTCACCACGCCTGGCTTGGGATATTTTAAAGTAGCATCATCTCAGGAGAAGAATTTGTTAGTTTAGCGTCATTGGACTTTTTTTTTTTTATCATTTTGAGACAGGTTCTCCCTGTAGCCCCAGGTGGCTTGGAACTCATTATGTAGACCAGGCTGGCTTGGAACTCACAGAGATCTGCCTGCCTCTGCCTCTTAAGTTCTGGGATTAAAGGCATTTGCCATCATGCTCAGCTTTGGACTTTTTTTTATCCATTAGTTACTTTTAATATAGACAATTAAAATACAGATAAATACCTATGAGCTTTGTGGAAATTAGATTATCCATTAGTTGTTTGATTATACTGAGCTTTGGACTTTTTAAAACACCAGTGGCAATGATGGTAGCTGGGACTCTGTGTGTGTGTGTGTGTGTGTGTGTGTGTGTGTGCATGTATGTGTTATATATATTATGCATATATATCATAGATGCATATGTGTATGAGTTGGGGGGCAAATATTATGAAAATAGTTACTTTTTACAATAAGAGGTCTCGGTATGATTTGTGTTAGTCATATGATTATAAAATTTTTTCTTCATGGAGTTATACAACATGTACTTTATTCCTTTAATATCCAGTTATGACACTGGTGGTTTTATCAACCAGTGCAGCTCACTGGAGACAATGCTCAGGGTCTCTACCAGGATCTGACCATGTAGATATCCTTTGATTGCCATGTAGCAGAAGTTAGTCAACTTGGGATACTGATGAATGATATATACATTCCAATACTGTCTTAAATGTTTTAAGGATCACTTGTAGGACTGCGCCAGAGGAAAAAGCCAAAGACTTCAGAGAGTCAGGAAATTGCCAAAGAAGAGAGAATCAATGAGACTGCAGTTCCTGGGAGATCTCCAACATGTAAGCTGGCTTTGTATGAATTACTACACATAGTTGTGCTGGGAAAGTCTGTTTAATCATTTAAATATGTGAACTTTTATTTTTTTATTTTTTTATTTTTTGGTCTTTTCAAGACAGGGTCTCCCTGTAGCCCTAGCCTACCTGGAACTCACTCTGTAGACCAGGCTGGGCTTGAACTCACAATGATTCGCCTGCCTCTGCCTCCCAAGTGCTAGGATTAAAGGCGTGCGCCACCACACCCGGTGTGAACTTTTATTAATGAAGTGTTGTTTCCTCTTTTGTTTCGAAGTGTTAGGAACTGAACCTAGACTAGGCAAGCAGCCCTCCAATGAGCTATACCCGCAGCCTATATAAAGATACTTGAGGTTAAATACATGGTTAACTTCATTAATTTTACATTACTTTAACAACTCTACTTTAACAACATTACTTTAACACCTTATTGCTTTATAATAAACATTTATTGGGGCTGGAGAGATGGCCTAGCGGTTAAGAGCGCCGACCGCTCTTACAGAGGACCCGGGTTCGATCCCCAGCGCCCACATGGCGGCCGAGAGCCGTCTAAAACTCCAATTCCAGGAGAACTCCAGCTCCAGGGGAATCCGAGACCCTCTTCTGACCTCCGCGGCATTGCACGACACGGGTGCACAGACCTGCATGCAGACAGTACATTGATACACATACAGAAATAAAAAAAAAAGAAATATTAATAACTGGGTTATTGATGCTAACATCCACATATCAGGATACCATTCATCGTTTGTTTTTCTGTGATTGTGTTACTTCACTTAATATAATATCCTCCAGCTCCATCCATTTACCTGCAAAGTTCATGATATCATCTTTCTTTATTTCTGCATAGAACTCCATTGTGTACATGTACCACATTTTTTCTATCCACTCATCAGTTGAGGGACATTTGGGTTGGTTCCAGCTTTTTGTTA
>VZQC01000239.1:344080-368835 GCA_009823505.1 Rhizomys pruinosus | reverse complement strand
CTTGTGAGTTCAAAGGCCAGCCGGTCTACCGAGTGGGGTTTTCGCAGACAGCTGGACTCCAGGCAGACCCCTGTCTTGAAAAGACCAAAAAAAAAAAAAAAAAAAAAAATATATTATATATATATCTATATAGATATACACACACACAAAAAATATACACACATCTTTAAAAAAAGCAAGAAATCTGGTTGACAGCATACCTGGCCATACCGTAGTTAAAGGTGAGGCGAGAGGATTCAGAGTTTAAGGGGGCCAGTGTCCAGGATGTATGATTTGAGATTAGCCTGGGCTGTATGGAGTCGGCAGTGCGGGGGTGGTGATGCATGCCTTTAATCCCAGCAGAGGCAGGCAGATCTCTGTGCGTTCAAGGCCAATTTGGTCTAGATGTAAGTTGCAGGCAGCGGCCTGTAGGGAGACCCTGTCTCAAAGATTAAAAAGAAAATACCCTGTGGAAAAAAAAAAAAAAAAAAACAAAAAATAAAACACAGTTTAAACAGTTATATCACACTGGTGCTAATTGATGATTTATTAAATAGTTTTAGTCTTTTTTTAATATATTTTTTATTGTTATTAAAAATTTTTTTTTTTTTCATTTTTTCATTTTTTCAGTTCAGGCATATTTCCACTTCCCTTTCCCCCCCCCCTTCCCACACCCCACCACCCCAACCGAGTTCATGCACCCTGCCATATATTCTAGCATCTTTTTTGAGCTTCCTCCAGAGTTTTTTTTTTTCAAAAGCAGAGGATTATTTTTTTTTTTTTTTTTTTTTTTTTTTTGTTTATTTTTTAAGGGATGCACAGTATAAGAAGCGCCAGAGCACAGTTTGCTTTCAGATCACAAGGAACATAACATTAACGTTGCTTAGTTTGCCATACAACTAGGATTTGGTGGCGGAGTAACACCACATGGTGCTAGCATCCACAGGTGAGGGATACCATTCGTTGTTTTCTGGGACGTTTGTTAATTCAACTTAAGCATCTTAACATAATATCTTTTTTTTTTTTTTTGGTCTTTTTTGAGACAGTGTCTCCCTGTAACTCCAGCTGTCCTGGAACTCCCTGCTTAGACCAGGCTGGCCTTGAACTCACACAGATCCACCTGCCTCTGCCTCCCAAGTGCTAGGATTAAAGGCATGTGCCACCACAACCAGCATTATGGTGTATTAAAGGTGTGCGCCACCACACCCGGCTACATAATATCTTCTAGTTCCATCCATTTACTGCAAAGTTCATGATGTCATCTTTCTTTTCCACTGCATAAAACTCCATTGTGTAGATGTACCACATTTTTTCTATCCACTCATCCACTGAGGGGCACTTGGGTTGGTTCCAGCTCTTTGCTATTGTAAAGAGAGCTGCAATAAACATGGCTGTACATGTATCTTTGTGGTAGGATGATTCTCGTGGGTATATACCTAGGAGTGGTGTGACTGGGTCAGGTAGTAAGCTCATTTTGAGTCTTTTAAGGGTTCTCCACACTGCTTTCCATAGTAGTTGTATGAGTTTACATTCCCGCCAAGTGGATGAATGTTCCACTTTCCCCACAATCTCTCCAGCAATTGGTATCATTTGTTTTCATGATCTTAGCCAGTCTTATCGGAATGAGATGATATCTTAAAGTGGTTTTAATTTGCATTTCCTTAATTATTAGTGATGTTGAACACTTCTTAAGATGTTTCTCAGCCATCTCTAATTCCTCACCTGTGAAGTCTCTGTTCAGCTCTTTACTCCATCTTTTGAGTGAGTCATTTGTTTTCTTAGTTCTTTGTTTTTTGAGTAGTTTATATATTCTGGAAGTTAATGCTTTGTCAGATGTATCAGTGGTGAAGGTTTCCTCTCACTCTGTGGGTTTTCTCTTCCCTTCCCTTCCCTGATTGTTTCTTTCACTATACAGGTTTTTTTATTTTTTTTTATTTTTTGTCTTTTTGAGACAGGGTCTCCCTTTAGTCCCAGGTGGCCTGGAGCTTGCTCTGTAGACCAGGCTGGCCTTGAACTCACAAATATCCACCTGCCTCTGCCTCTGGCACTAAAGATGGTTCTTAGCCTCCATGTGGGTGCTGGGAATCGAACCTGGGTCCTCTGTAAGAGGTTAAGAGCAGTCAGTGCTCTTAACCACTGAGCCACCTCTCCAGCCCCCTGGTGTATTTCTCTTAAATGAGGCCTATACTTGACTCAGATTTCCTTGGTTTTTACCTAATATCCTTTTTTTCCCCTTCAACATCCTATATGGGAATACCATATTTTTGTTGTTACATTTTCTTGGGTCCTGGGCTGTGACATTTTCTGTCCTTTCTTTTTCTGGGAATACGGATTGAAACCAGAATCTCATGTGCTGCCAAGCACTATACCAACTGAGCTGTATCCATCCATATCTTGCCTTTGACAGTTTTGGAGTACCAGTCCACTATATTGTAGTGTGGGCCTCTCTTGGAATTTATTTACTGCCTTTTTTTTTTTTTTCATGATTAGATAGTATTTATGTGTTTTGGGGAAGAAATCATTGAGTTATACTACCATTTTAATCATACTGTATCAAGGGTATGTATCACCTTTTGATTACCTTCAATGTGCTTTTTCAGATGTATTATTTCAACGCTTTGTGAAGATTTTCATTGGCTGTCTTGCAGCAGTTATTAGTGGTATGATGCATGTTTTCTACTTATCAGCATACCATGAACGGAAATTCTGGTTTTCCAACAGGCAGGTAAGAAGAAAAAGTTTTGAGCATATGAAAAGTGTTTTAATATTTACCATTAATTTGGTTAATGTGTTTCTCAGCACATGTTTGGTATGACAAGAGGAATCTTAGGAGTGTTAGAAGGAAATGGTAGCCAGGCATGGTGATGCGTGTCTTTAATCCCAGGAGGTAGAGGTAGGTGGATCTCTGTGAGTTCAAGGCCAGCCTGGTCTACAGAGTGAGCTCCAATCTGTCTGTCTCTTACTTTGGTCTGGTGACCTCTTGCAGGTAGTTCTCATATACTAGAACCAGATTTTCTAGAAGAGTCCCAGATAAATAAATTCCACAAGGAGAGCCCCCTCATAGTTTCTACTCCGTGAAGCATCTTATTTCACTTTAAGGTTGATAGTATAACTGTGCTTTCTTTTTTTTTTTTTTTTTTTATTTATTTATTTATTTTTTGGTATTTTTTGAGATGAGAACACCAGAGGTTGGAAAATACAGAAGACCTTTATCCTAGTTTGGCTTTCTCTGTTGCTGTGATGAAGCACTCTGACCAAAAGTAACTTGGGGAGGAAAGGGCTCATTTCATCTAACAATTCCAGGTCAGAATCCATCACTGAGGGAATTCAGGATAGGAACCTGGAGTCAGGAACTAAAGCATAGACCATGAAGAATACTGCTTATTGAGGCTGGAGAGATGGCCTAGTGGTTAAGAGCACCATGCTCTTGCAGAGGACCCGGGTTTGATCCCCAACATCCACATGGCTGCTGAGAACCGTCTTTAACTCGAGTTCCAGGGGAATCCGACGCCCTCTTCTGATCTCCGAGGCATTGCACAGCATGGGTACACAAACCTACATGCAGACAGTACATTCATACACATAAAAAATTAAAAAAATAAAATAAATAAAAAAAAGGATACTGCTTATTGTCTTGATCCTCTGGCCTGTACTCAGCCTGCTTTCTCATACAAACCCAAGGTTACTTTACCATTGATGGCACCACCCATACTGGGTTGGGCCTTCTCAGATTACTCATCAGGAAAATGCCTTGCAGGGGGGCATTGTGGCACACTCCTTTAATCCCAGAACTAGGAAGCAGAGGCAGGGGGATCTCTGTGAGTTCAATGCCAGCCTGCTCTACTTAGTGAGCTCCAGGCCAGCTGGGACTAAAGGGAGACTCTGCCTTAAAAAGACAAAAAAGAAAAGAAAAGAAAAAGCCTCATAGGCCAGTCCAATAGAATTGCAGATTCTCTCTCTTTCTCTCTCTCTCTCTCTCTCTCTCTCTCTCTCTCTCTCTCTCTCTCTCTCTCTCTCTCTCTCTCTCTTTCTCTCTCTCTCTTTAAGACAGAGCCTTATTATGTAGTCCTGGCGGGCATAGAACTGGCTATATTGACCTGGCTGGCCTAGATCTCACAAGATCTGCTTACTTCTGCCTCCTGAGTGCTAGAATTAAAGGCATGTTCTACAAGACCCGGCATCTCTTTTCAAGTAACACTCATTAGAATTTTACAAAGTTCAGACTGCTCTTGGGGGCTAGATAGATGGCCCATCTTAGAAGAGTGCATATTAGTCTTCCAAAGGATCCAGTTTGCTTCCTAGCACTCATATCAGGCAGCTCACAACCACCTGTAATCCTGGCTCCAAAGGGATCCTACAGCTGTGACCTATGCAGATACCTGCACTGACATGCACACATCCCCTACACACACACACACACACACACACACACACAGCTGGAGAGATGGCTGAACAGTTAAGAGTAATGGCTGCTCCTGCAGAGGTCCTCAGTTCGGTTCCCAGCACGTATATCATGGCTAACAACTATCTATAACTCTAGGTCCAGGGGTTCAAATGTCCTCTTCTGACCTCTTCGAACACTGCATTCACATGTTACACTTACATACATGGAGACAAAACACTCATACACATAAAAAAAAAAAACACAACAACAACCCAAAAACTGTTCTAGCAGGTTTTTTGTAAAAGTCATTCCACACCTTTAATCTCAGCACTTGGGATGCAGAGGCAGGCAGACTCTGAGTTCAAGGCCAGCCTGGTCTACATAGTGAGTTCTAGGTCACTGAGACTACAGGGAGACCCTGTCTCCAAAAGACCAAAAAAAGAAAAAAATACTAATATTTAGCTAGGTGTGGTGGTATGCTCCTTTAGTCCAAGTGCTTTCTCCTAGGTGAATGTCTGTGAGGTTGAGGCCAACCTGGTCTACATAGCAAATTCCAGGCCAACTTGGGTGAAAGGAAGACCTGTTTCAAAAAGACAAAACAAATGGATATTTAAATACTTATTTCATTTTATTGTAGGAACTTGAACGGGAAATCACATTTCAGGGTGACAGTGCTATTTATTACTCCTATTATAAAGATATGTTAAAGGCTCCTTCATTTGAAAGAGGTATGATGAATCAATGTTGTATTTGTAATAATAATGTTCTAAAATAAAATCTTATTCTTAAATATTAGAAGTTTAGAATGGGAATTTGTTTCAGAATGTAGGTATTTTTCTTCATGTATGTATAACAAAGTTGAAATTATGAGATATAGAATATTGTTTTGGGGATGTTTTAATGCCAAATATTTGATGACTAAAGAATTGCATGTTCAATTAAAGCAGAACAGTAATCTGGAGAAAACTCTTGGTATCTGCAGGTGTTTATGAACTGACACACAATAACAAAACTGTGTCTCTGAAGACTATCAATGCAGTGCAGCAGATGTCTCTGTATCCAGAAGTTATTGCCAGTGTTGTCTATAAAGCAACTGGCAGCAATGTATGTATTTTTTTGATGAACATTTTCTCACTTAGGAATCCTCAAGTTGTATAATGTCAGCCTGTTATCCCTTTTCTTTTTGTCATTTAGGAAATGATTGAGCCAGTGTATTTCTACATTGGCCTTGTTTTTGGATTACAGGGAATATATGTCACAGCTCTGTTTGCTACAAGTTGGCTGATGAGTGGAACATGGCTAGCAGGAATGCTTACTGTCGCCTGGTTCCTAATTAACAGGTTCGAAAGCTGTTTATTTATGTATTTATTTATCATTTTTATTTTATGTGTATGAGTGTATTGCCTACAAGTATGTAAAGTGATGTCTGAAATTCACAAAACATCAATAAAAAAATTAAAAATTAAAGAAAAGAAAAAAAAAGTATGTTAAGTGTACCCAAGTTGTACAGTGCCCAAGGAGATTAGAAGAGGGTGTCAGATTCCCATGGAACTGGGGTTATAAACGGTTGTTAGCCACCACATTGAATTGGATCCTCTGCAAGAGCATCCAGTGCTCTTAACTGCTGAGCCATCTCTCCAGCCCTGAAGCTAGTTTTAATAGATGTTTATGTTTTTGTGGTCATGGTAGAGTTCTGAAAGTTCTCCCATTCTCACAGTTCCCTACTATATACCCCAAACTTATGAATATGATACCATTCCTATGATGATGGTATGATACATGCCACAATTTACATTAAGATAGAGAGGTTACCCTTTGGGTCAAATCTAGATACATGAGCCCAGTTCTAGTTTGCTTCTCTGTTTCTTTGTTAAAAGACCGTGACCAAGCTGGGCATGGTGGTATACAACTTTAATCCCCAGCACTAAGGAGGCAGAGGCAGGCGGATTTCTGTGAGTTCAAAGTCAGCCTGGCCTACATGGTGAATTCCAGGCCAGCTGGGGCCACAGGGGAACTCTGTCTTGAAAAGAAAAAAAAAAAGCAACTTGGGGAAGAAACGGTTTATATCATCTCACATCTCTCAGTCCAAGAGTGAGAAACCTGGAAGCTGGAAATGTAGCAGAGACCTTGAAGGAATGCTGCTTACTGGCTTGCTCAGCTACTTTTTGTATACAATAAATGCCCATTCTCCCAGCGTGGCACCGCCCACAGTGAGCTGGACCTTCCTACATAAATTAGTAATCAAAAAAATGCCCCACAGACATGAAGTCAGTTCCTCTTCCAGGTGTATATAGTTTGTGTCAGGTTGACAAAAACCATCCAGCCCAAGGCTGGATGTGGTGCAGTGTACCTTTCTTTAATCCCAGCACTTAGGAAGGAGAAACTGTTGGATCTCTGAGTTCCAGGCCAACTAGAGCTACACAATGAGACCCTGTCTCAACAAAACAACGAAAAACAAAAAGATGGGACTGGGAGGATTGCTCTGTGATTAAAGCAACTTCTGCACAAGCATGAGAATCAGAGTTCAGATCCTTGGAGCCCATGTGAATGCCAAGTGGGCATGGGGGCCTGTCTGTAATTCCACATCTCAGAAGTCTTCCTGGAGCAAGTTGGTTAGCTACATTGGGGGGTGGTGTTTTGTTTTTTTGTCTTTTTGAGACAGGGTTTCCCTGTAGCCCTAGCTGTCCTGGAACTCACTATGTAGACCAGGCTGGCCTTAAATTCACAAAGATCTGCCTGCCTCTGCCTCCCGAGTGCTAGGATTAAAGGCGTGCACTACCACCCCCGGCGCTAGATTTGTTATATCATTGAACTTGGTGGTCAGTGAAGGAGCCTGCCTCATTAAATAAGGTAGAGAGCATTTAAGGAAGACTCCTGACATCAACTTTAGGTGTACTTACACACATGCTCCACCACACAAGACAACATACAGAGGCATACAGATGCGCCTCACATATGCACTCAGGGACTAAAACAAAGCAGAGAGCTTTCTCTAGCTGGTGTAAGTGGTAAGGTCAGAGAGATTCAAACCATGTAAAGGGTTCAGTGGGGGCATGACTTGCTTGAAGAAAGGAGGAAATGAATTCTGCCAGCACCTAGTGAGATGATTGCAAGACCCAGGAGCCTGTGTATTGAATTGATTATTAGCTTAGTGGCACTCTGTTGGCCTTTGTGAGATAGTGAATTTGTGGTATTTTAAAGTGGTACATTTACAGTCATTTGTTACTTTATATTTAAAATGTAATTACTAGTTTTGTGGTTTTTTGAGACATGGGAATATTGACATAAATGGTTATATCTATTCTTTCCTCTTTTATTTAAAGTGGATGATATAGTTCATTTTGTTGGTTTGCTTATTTGTTTTGAGGCAAGGTCTCTATGTAGACCAGGCTGAGCTCAAACTCAAGCTCTTGCCTCAGTATCCCTGGGGGTGACTAATGAGGATAAAGCTTCTTGAAAAGGAGGAGGAGGAAGCATTAGATACATCACTGTTAATTAGCCACAATAGATAAAAACTCTATATTAATCTGTAACACGTACTTTGGACTTATACTTTGAATAATCTCTTTGTTGATAAAAGGAGCCTCAGTTCTTTTTTGGAAATTTTTGTATTTAGCTGGGCGTAGTGGTGCATGCCTTTAATCCCAGCTCTCAGGAGGCAGAGGCAAATGGATCTCTGTGAGTTCAAGGCCATCCTGGTCTACAGAGTGAGTTCTAGGCTAGCTGGGACTAAAGAAAGACCCTGTCTCAAAAAGACCAAAAAAATTTTTTGTTTTTAATTTTGTGGGTATGTGTTTGTCTACCTGTCTACTTGTGGGCATATTCATGTGAGTTTAGGTGCCCTAGAGACCAAAGGAGTCAGATCTATTAGAGCTGGAGTTACAGATGGTTGTGAGCCACCTGATGTGGATGCTGGGAACTGAACCCATGTCCTATAAGAACAGCAAGAACAACAAGTGCTCTTAACCACTGAGCCATCTATCCAGCCCCTATTTTAACCTTTTTTTTTTTTTTGTTTTGTGTGTCTTTTTAGAGACCAGGGTCGTCCGTAGCCCCGGCTGTCCTGGAAACCACTCTGTAAGCACCAGGTGCTGTCCATTAGACTCACAAAGTATCTTGCGCTTGCCTCCTGCCTTCACCAAGTGCTAGGAAAAAGGCGTGTCACCACATGGACGGACTATACTTTTTATCGCAATTATATTTATTCCAGGAGTTGAGCCCACTAACCCACAGGGGGTGGAGAGAACCCAGTCTTTTCCCCTTTGGCACTTCATCCCAACGCTTGTGGTTACCTGATCAGCAACTCCAGTTGTTCAAAAGATGCATTCTTTTTCTTGACAAATGCCATAGCAGGGCAGCCCCAGAGGGCTTGGGTCATGTGTACCTCCTCAATTTAGAATGGGCACGACTGGAGGTGTTGCCCTTCTCTCGAATCTGATCATAGGTTGTAGTTCCATTGGACTGTGACAAAAACACTCTACTACACAACACTTAGGGGGATGAGAAAGTTGGGTTTATTCGAGCTCTCTACCTCCCAGGTCACAGATCATCCATTAGGAGCTCAAGGCTAGGGAAACTCAGGGCGACAACCTTGAGGGCAGGAGCTGAAGCACAAGGCATGGAGAGGATTTCACGGTACTCTGCTCTAGCTACTGGCTTTGTGCTCTTGGGGCTCATCTGCCCAAGCCAATGCCGTTCTTACTCACTGCTCAAAACAATCAGACAAATACCAACGATGTGGCCACAAGGCAAATCCAATGTGTGCCAAGCCAATTGAGGCTCCTCACCAGGTAGTGGTCAAGTTTGACACTACCAAGCCATCCCAGACGATAAGCTCCTGAAGCATTTCTGGATGGATCATCCCTCACATCCCGGCTGCCTGGCAAATGCTAGCATAAACGGATGGAATCTCATATAGTCCCAGTTTTGCCCAGATCACCCACTCAGTAGTAGCAGCTGCCATCTGTGCCAGCCAGGGGCTGTACTTTTTGGTGGGGTTTGCTTGTGGGGGTGTGGGGGGAGCCTTATTTGGCTAAAGTTTGATATAAAATTTGAGCATATTTTTTCATGAGGGTGTCAGGGAGCTATAGAGAATGGGTCTTGGTTTAGTTCAAAGTGCCTGCCGTTTGGCAACCATGAGGCTCCTTGGTTCTAATTTTTTCCGGAGACCCCACATGAGCATAGAACAACCGGAGTTGTTGAAGCATGGACGCTCTTTTACGGTGGTTGTTTTCTGTTCTAGAGCAAAACTGATGGTCCTGGAGGTTTGACTCCTGAGTCCCATAAAAACTGAAGCTAATCTATTACTTTGGTCTGAGCGGGGACGGGATTTTCACAGGCAAGCTTGTTGCTTAAACTATGAACGCTCAAGCGAGAGTATAAGTTGAGGGGATGGACATACAGGGGCGTCTCAATAAAACAACCCCAGGAAAAACAACAGCAACAAAAGAACAAGAAAATTTCTGTAAGATTATCAGAAATGCCATGTGGGTTACCTGAAGACCACGCCTTCCTCATCTCCTTCGGCGCTGGCACAGACTCATTGGTGCCTCTGACACCTAACCCGTGCAGACCATTTCACTCATATCACATCGCTTAGAGCTGGTAAATGTTTACAAGAGATTGGACTACATGCTGCCTAAATACTTTACTGAGCTTTTAATTAACCCACACCCAAAGGCCATGGCTCTTGTGTGGATGAGTCCTTTGATCTGCTCAAATCACTGATCTCACTCTTGCTGAGAAAGCAGATTTTAAAATGTGATACGCTACCCAAATACAGTGAATGAATGTGGCCGTGTTGTGAATAATTAACATAAGACAAACACATAGCCCACTGCACACGCGGGAGGACTGAGGAGGACACCGGACCTATGATAATTAATAATTCTAAACTGGGATGAAATCTACTTAGCGTGAGACGGTGCACTACGGGTTGAGAGATCTGGACCCACTCTTGCAGGAGGGACCGGATTCAGTCCATTAGGCACCACATGCGGTGAGACTGCATAGACCGTCGAATACTACCAGTTCCAGGGAAATCCGGTGCCCTCTTCTGCCTCCAGGGCTTGCATAATATAGTTTTCACAAACCTGCATTCAGACATAGAAATTCATACAACAAAAAAATAAAATAATTAAAAATAAAACCTAATGGGCNAGCTGATTTTTCAGCCCCAGCTAACCAGCATCAATTGCCCCAGTACCACAAAAGTTTCACTTCAGGTTCTGGTCTCTTGTTACTTACAGCTGATTCTCCACAGCCCCAGCTGACCAGAACCCACAGATTACACAGTCCTGATGATCTCTGCTCTCCTTTGAAACTAGAAACTTCACAAGCCAGGCCTCCATCTTCTACAACTCCTTCAGCAAAACTGCTCCAAGCTCCACAGCAACAATCTTTAAGCATTCAATGATCTTCCCAGCCCAAAGTTCCAAACGCCTCCACAATCCTTCCCCAAAACACCAAGGTCAGGTCTGTCACAGCAATACCCCACTTGTCTGGTACCAATTTCTGTCGTAGTTTGTCTTCCATTGCTGTGACAAAACACTCTGACCAACACCAACTTGGGGAGGAAAGGGTTTATTCAGCTTACATCTCCCAGGTCACAGATCATCACTTAGGGAGCTCAAGGCAGGAACTCAGGGCAGGAACCTGGAGGCAGGAGCTGAAGCACAGGCCATGGAGGAGTGATGTTCACTGGCTAGCTCTCTACTGGCTTGCTGCTCTGGCTCATGCCCAGCCTGCCTTCTTATACTGTCACTGCTCAACAATCAAGACAATACACCACAGATGTGGCCACAGGCCAATCCAATGGAGCCAATTGCCCAATCGAGGCTCCCTCAACCCAGGTGTGTCAAGTTGACACCAAAGCTATCCAGCACAAGCTCCATGAAGCATTTCTGGATGACATCCCTCACATCCCGGCTGCCTGGCAAATGCTAGCATAAACGGATGGAATCTCATATAGTCCCAGTTTTGCCCAGATCACCCACTCAGTAGTAGCAGCTGCCATCTGTGCCAGCCAGGGCTGTACTTTTTTTGTGGGGGGTGGGGGGTGGGGGAGGCCTTTGGTGCTAAAGGTTGATATAAAAATTTACAATATTTTTCAGAAGGGTTCAAGGAAGCTATAGAGATGGCTTAGTTGTTCAAGTGCCTGCTGTGCAACCATGAGGCCCTTGGTCTAGATCCCTGACAGCCACATGAGACAAGCCAGGGGCTGGGAATGGAGCTCAGTGGGTACGGTGTTTTGTCTGTCTAGCACAAACTCCTGGATTTGATCCTGAGCACCATAAAAACTGAGCATAATCCTAGTACTTTGGAGTCTGAGCAGGAGGATCAGGATTTCAAGGCAAGCCTTTGCTAACTATGAAGTCAGAGGATAGCTATGTGAGGAGACAGGGGTCTCCAAAAAAACCCCAGAAAACAACAGCAACAAAAAGAAACAAGAAGTTTAGTAAGTTCAAGGCCATTTGGGTTACGTGAAACCCTCTTCTCATCTCCTCGGCATTGCACGACACGGGTGCACCGACCTACGTGCAGACAGTACACTCATACACATAAAATTAAATAAATTTTAAAAAATGGACATAATCTGGACTAATGACTTTAATGACTTTTAATTAACCCCACCAAAGCCATGTGCTCTTGTGTGATGTCCTGTGATCTGGGCACCTGATCTCATTTCTTAGGCATTTTAATTTGATACTCTACCCAAAAAGACAATGAATGAATGTGGGCGTGTTTGAGAATTAACATAACAAAACACCCATCTCCACTGCACACACTGGAGACTGAGGAGGACACCTGACCTTGAGTGAATGAGATATTCTAAAACTAGGGATGAAAAGCCTAGATGAGGGGCTGGAGAGATGGCCTAGGGGTTAAGAGTGCTGACCACTCTTGCAGAGGACCCAGGTTCAATCCCTAGCACCCACATGGCGGTGAGCTGAGAACCGTCATTAACTCCAGTTCCAGGGAAATCCGATGCCCTCTTCTGACTTCCGAGGCATTGCATGATATGGGTGCACAAACCTGCATGCAGACAGTACATTCATACACATAAAAAATAAATAAATTAAAAATAAAAGCCTAAGTGGGGCTGGAGAGATGGCTCAGAGGTTAACAGTACTGGCTGTTTTTGCAGAGGACCTGGGTTTGATTCCTAGCCCTGACATGGCGGCTAACAACCATGTATAACTCCAGTTCCAGGGGATCCAATGCCCACTCTGACCTCTGTAGGCATTGTATGACATGGGTGCAGTTTTGTACATGTGGGCAAAATACTCATACACATTAAAAAATAATAATGAGTTTAGGCTATTTGTTCAGGTAATTAAACTGTTCGTGTAATGATAACTTTAACACCAGGAGGCAGCGACCGTGGAGACCATTGGAGACACTACATTTGATGAACTCTAGTATTCATTTCCTTTGATCATTAGACTTACCATGGTATTCAGAGGAAGAGGAAGCCTGTGAACTTTTTTTTTCTTTTGTACTGCTGATACAGATACAATATAGCCACTGACCTACATCTGTCCTCCTCCCCTTTTTATTAGATAGACTCTTGCTGTGTAGACTAAGCTGGCCTCAGAGTTACTGTGTAGACCAGTTTGGTGTTGAACCCACTGTCTTCCCTCATGTTGGGGTTACAGACATGTAGCCTTGTTTAATAATGCTGGATGCTGAGCCCAGGGCTCCCTGCATGCTAGCCAAGTACTGTACATTCCTGTTTGTTTGTTTCATATTTCTTATTTTTGTCTTCTACTTTGCACATCTATTGATTTGGATATATCTTCTGAGTTACTTTGGGGGTGTAGGTGGGGATGGGAGAGCATCTTATTAATCAGCTTATTCTTTTTTTTTTTTTTTTTTTTTTTTTTTGGCGTCTTTTTGGAGACAGGGTCTCCCTTTTAGTCCAAGGGCTGGGGCGGAGCTTCAACTCTGTAGGACCAGGGTCTGCCTGAACTCCCCAGAAGATCGCCTGCTCCTGTAATCAGGCTTTTTTCTTTCAAGGCAAAAAGTCCTCAGGACTGCTCGGTAAGGAGGGAAAACAAGGACTGGACTTCAGGGATGGCAAGCCTCTGCCTTTCTTTGCTCTACTGTAGAGCTGCAGGGCTGACGCTTTTTGTCAGATTTTTCTATGTAATTTCATCCACTTTTTCTTTTTGCTGTGTCTAAGGCCTTTTTTTTTTTTTTTTACTTACCTTTGTGGCATTATTCTGGACTCTTTCCTTTCACACCTCATACTGATGGCAACTTCTGGTTTCTCGGCTCTTATTCTGGGAGTCAAAAAAACAAAAAAAAAAAAGTCAACCTAAGTTTTTATAATTAAAAACTTTATTTTGGTTTTTTTTTTTTTTTTTTGGTTTCTTTCTTTTCTTCTTTTTTATGAACCAGGGTTCCCCCTGTAGCCACCAGGCTGTCCTCAGTAACTCATATGTAGACCTCAGGCCAGCCTTTTTAATCAGAGATCCTCTTGGCCTTTGCCCTCCCAAGTGCCTGGGGGATATTTTTTTAAAGGCCTGTGCCACCCACGCCTGGCTTTAGCTATCAAAAATATTTCCTTCATTTATTTTTTATATTTATTTCTGTGGCATAAGTGTATTGCCTGCATGGTTATAAGTGCACCATGTGTCAGNTTTTTTTTTTTTTTTGGTCTTTTTGAGACAGGGTCTCCCTTTAGTCCCAGCTGGCCTGGAGCTCACTCTGTAGACCAGGCTGGCCTTGAACTCCCAGAGATCCGCCTGCCTCTGTAATCAGCTTTTTCTTAAAGGCAAAGTCCTCAGACTGCTCGGTAAGGAGGAAACAGACTGCTTCAGGATGCAGCCTCTGCCTCTGCTCTCACTGAGAGCTGCAGGGCTGACGCTGGTTCAGCTTTTTCTCTGTAACTCCCATCTTTTTCTTTGCTTGTCTCAGGCCTTTTACTTCCTTTGTGGATTATTCTGGATCTTTCCTTCACCACCTCATACCTGAGGCAACTTCTGGTTTCTCGTCTTATCTGGAAGTCACAGTATAAACTTATTTTGGTTTTTTTTTTTTTTTTGGTCTTTTTAGACAGGGTCCCCCTGTAGCCCCAGCTGTCCCAGAACTCATATGTAGACCAGGCAGGCTTTTAACTCAGAGATCCTTCTGCCTTTGCCTCCCAAGTGCTGGGATTAAAGGCCTGTGCCACCACGCCTGGCTAGCATAAACTATTTTATTCATTTATTTTTTATATTTTATTTCATGTGCATAAGTGTATTGCCTGCATGTAGGTAGGTGCACCCATGTCAGGCCATGCCCATGGAGGTCAAAAGAGGTCATCGGATCCCCAGGAACTGGGTGCTGGGGACCAACTGTTGTTAACAATTTTCCTAGCTTTGTTCCCTTGTTTTGATTTCTGCTTGCTTTGGAAGTGCTGAGGATTGAATCCAGAGCCTTGTGCTTGCTAGGCAGCTGTTGTCTCAGTGAGCTGAGCCCCTAGCCTTAATTTAAGTCAATATGTAGAACCACAAAAGTTACTCACAGTGTGTGTGTGTGTGTGTGTGTGTGTGTGTGTGTGTGTGTGTCACCAAGAGCCATGTAGAATAGTATTTTTTTTGTAGTCTGTTATTTTTTTTTTAGGAGAAGCAGGAAAGGAATTTTATTTTTAGCATGATTATCCTGGAAAGACAGTAAGATCAAACACCAAGCATCTCACAGCCCCATCTTTCCAGGAAATTGACATGAGCTTTTGGTTGAAGTAGAGGAAGAATTGGGAAAGGGTTGAGAAGAGTGTATAATTCAGCCGTCTTGATCAAAGACTGATTTGTTTCAGCATACTTTCAGTTGGCTCTGTGAGGTGGTTCCCATAAGGAGAAGTCTTTACTGCTGTATTGTTGAGGGAACAGCTTGATTCTTTGCCTTCATGACATGATCACTTCTGCTTTGGGGACTTGGGGTCGCAATGTGGTTCCTATCAGGAAGTGTTGTTCCTGCTTATAGGGGCCCTCTTAGCAGGAGTTTGTCTGTCCACTGGGCTCCACTGTTCTTGGAATGCAAGGTGACCACAGTTTTAGGACAATGACTAGAGACTTGCATTCACAGCTCTTACTAGAGCCTGAAGTCTCAGATAAAAGATCTACTTGGAGTATGAGTTTTGATGAGGGTCCTTTTACTGATTTGCAAACTGATGCCTTTGTTTGTTTGTTTGTTTGTTTGTTTGTTTGTTTGTTTGTGATAGAGTCTCCCTGTAGCCTCAGCTGGCCTGGAGCTTGCTATGCTTGAAGTCACAGAGCTCTGCCTGCCTCTGCTCCCAAGTGCTGGGATTAAAGAACCACCATGCCTGGCAAAATTGGTGCTTTTTCACTGCAGTGTCTTGTTTGAGTGTGATTTCAGTATAGGATTTGCTGAATCCATTGCCTTGGGTCTATAACAGTGTTGGATGTGTGGCTCAGTTCGTGGCAGGAGGGAAATAGAGAGCCACAGTTCAATTTGCACTTATTTAATGACTAATGATGTATATATTCTTAGCTGGCCAAGTGTCTCTTCCCATCCTTTACATTTTTATTATCTTAATTTTATTTATTTATTTATTTATTTATTTATTTATTTATTTTCTACATCAGTTGAGATGACTGTGTGCTTTTTGTCTTTCAGTCTGTTTATGTGCTTTCTGACATTTATTGATTTATGTATTTTGAACCATTCCTGCATCTCTGGTATGAATCTGACTTAATTTTATTTTTAATTATGTGTATGTGTGTCTATGTGGGGGGGGAGTGGGGGGGCAGGTATTTGCACATATGTCGATATCCGAGGAGGGCAGAGATGTCTAATTCCCTGGAGGTGGACAGGCAGTTGTATGCATCCTGATTTGGTGCTGGGAAGCTGGGAACTGAACTTGGATCCTGTACATGTGAAGTAGGCATTTTTAACTGCTGAGCCATCTCTCTAGTACCTTTTTTAAAAACTGAAAGATTTGGGGCTGGAGAGATGGCTCATCGGTTAAGAGCTCTGACTGCTCTTGCAGAGGACCCGGGTTCGATACCCAGCACCCACAGCTAAGAACCATCTTTAACTCTAGTTCCAGGGGAATCTGACACCCTCCTCTGACCTCTATGGCATTGCACGCACGGGTGCACCAACCTACATGCAGACAGTACACTTATACACATAAAAAATAAAATTTTTTTTTAATTGAAAGATTTATGTGATCTGAAGATAAGTTGATTATCTGTTCATATCTTTTAACTATTTTATAGTTCTGAGGATTGAACACTGGGTATATTTTGCTGTGCTATATTTTTTACCATTTATTTATTTATTTATTTATTATTTTATTTTTTGGTCTTTTTGAGACAGGGTCTCCCTGTAACCTCAGCTGTCCTGGAACTCACTCTGTAGACCAGGTTGGCTTTGAGCTCACAAAGATCTGCCTCCCAAGTGCTAGGACTAAAGGCAGGCGCCACCACGCCTGGCTAATTTTAAGAGGTTTTTATTATTTTTATTTTTTATTTTTATTTTATTTTATTTATTTATTATTATTATTATTATTATTATTATTTGGTCTTTTCGAGACGGGGTCTCCCTGTAGACCCAGCAGTCCTGGAACTCACTCTGTAGACCAGGCTGGCCTTGAACTCACAAAGATCTGCCTGCCTCTGCCTCCCAAGTGCTAGGATTAAAGGCGTGTGCCACCACACCCGGCTTTATTTTATTTTTTTTTTAAGAGGTTTTTATACAGTTGGGCACTGCCTGAGAACTTCGTGACCAATGATGGAGAGCGTATCTGATGGTAGTCATGCTGTGTAGTCCCTGAAATTTGCACCATAACATAGCCATGCATTTCTGAGGATGTTTTCTTGTCCTTAGTGATGAATGTATGACATATTTTGTAGACTTAAGTCTTTTGTTTGTCAGAGGTATGTATTATAGATACTTTCTGTGGTTTGTATCTTGTGGCCTCCCCTTTTTTGGGGGGTCTTTTTGAGACAGTCTCTACTCCAGCCCCAGCTGGCCTAGAACTCACTCTGTACCCCAGGCTGGCCTTGATCTCACAGAGATCTACCTGCTTCTGCCTCCCAAGTGCTGGTATTAAAGGCGTGTGCCACCATGCCTGGCTGTGCTTTCCCTTAACAGTGAGAAGTAAAAGTTTTAAATTTTGATGAAGTTCAATGTTTCGGGTTTGTTTTCTTTCTTGCTTTTTGTGTCATAATTAAGAAATTTTTACTAAACACAGAGTGATTAGAATTGTCTTCTGCTCTACTGTGCTTTTCAACTGTGCCCTAAGTTTACTGCACCTTCCCCTAAGTTTATTTATTGAAACTTAATTGTAAATGTGATAGTATTAAGAGGTCGAATCTGGGCTGGAGAGATGGCTCAGCATTTAAGAGCATTGGCTGGCTGGGTGTGGTGGCCCACGCCTTTAATCCAAGCACTTAGAAGGCAGAGGCAGGCCAATTTCTGTGAGTTCAAGGCCAGCCTGGTCTACATAGTAAGACCAGCTGGGGCTACAGGGGACCCTGTCTCAAAAAGCCCAAAAATCAAAAAGCCAAAAAAAAAAGCACTGGCTGCTCTTGCAGAGGACTGGGGTTCAATTCCCAGCACATGGTGGCTAATAACTTCCCATAATTCCAGTTCCAGGGGAATCAGACGCCATCTTCTGACTCCATTGGTATTATATGACGTAAGTGCACTTACACACATGCAGGCAATACATGCATACACATACACATAAAATAGTAAAAAAAGGGGAAAAGGGGGGTGGAGTCATGAAGCAGAGTATGGGACTAATGTCCTTATAAAAATAGTTGAGGGCTAGAGAGATGGCCTAGCCGTTAAGAGCGCTGACTGCTCTTGCAGAAGACCCGGGTTCGATCCCCAGCACCAACGTGGCGGCTGAAAACCATCTTGAACTCCAGTTCCAACAATCCGATGCCCTCCTCTGACCTCCGAGGCATTGCACAACATGGGTGCACAAACCTACATGCAGACAGTACATTCATACACATACAAAAATAAATAAAATTAAAAAAAATAGTTGAAAGGTGCTGGAATGTAGATGAGTGCTGGGATATTTGCCTAGCATGCATGGGGCCCTGGCTTCAGTCTCTACCACAGTAGAAAAACTAAAACGTGTTTGAATTGAGCTATCTTGTCCCTCTACACTAGTGAGGAAAGAGCTGAAAGGTCTATCTGTGAGGAATCTCCTGGCACCTTCCTTGATCTTGATCTTGGACTACCAGCTTCCAGAAATGCAAGAAAGAATTCGGGGATATATATATATATATATCCGATACATTATATATAATATATTATATATATTATTTTTAATATATAATATATATTATATATATTATTTTATATATATTATATATATAATGTATCAGAGTCTATGATATTTTGATATAGAACCCCAAAACTGACCAAGGCATAATCTCATTTTTTTCTTGGTATTTTTGAAATATGATTCCCAGTATCATATGGTGGCTAACAACCATCCATAAATTCAGTTCTAGGGGAATCTGATACCCTCTTCTGACTTCTATGGGCATTGCACTTACATACATACACTTGTCTAGTAACATTTACTATGTGGCATCAATAAATGTATCTGCGAGACCCACCACCATACATGGGTACTGCTCTGTGTCCCCCAAATAGGTAATCTGTAATGCAGCAGCACCCTCAGTATCTCTCAGAGCCGCCTCCTTAGGAAACCTGGGGAACGAGAAACCAAGTCATTGTTACCGTAGGGTTGGTGGTCAGGATCTAGATGCTCACTCAGATTTCAATATCTAAGAAATATTTGTTAAATGGTAAAAAAAAAAAAAAAAAAAAAAGATGTCTTCGACTATATAGATTAAATGGGGGAAAGAGGACATTTTAACAGTATTGTGTCTAGGGGCTTTGAGAGATGGCTCATGGTTAAGAGCATCTATCTGCTGCTCTTCCAGAAGACCTGGATTCAGTTCTATCACCTACATGGAGCTCACAACCAGATGGCTGTAACTCCAGGTCCAGGGGATCTGACGCCCTCTTCTACTCTCCGAGGGCTCTTGCACATACATGGTCCACACTCATGTAAGCACACATACATACACACAAGAATTTTAGAGTCCTGAAGAGATGGCTCAGAGGTAAAGAACACTGGCTGTTCTTCCAGAGGATCTGGATTTGGTTCTCATCACTCACATGGCAGCTGACAACCATCCTGGACCTCCAGCTGTGGGAGATCTGATGTCCTCTGCTGGCCTCCGTGGGCAGCATTGCATGACACAGGTTCACTTACTCACAGTTACTCGCATAAAATAAAATAAATTAAAAAATTTTAATTAAGAAAACAAACTTGCTGAGTATGGTGGCACATGCCTTTAATCCCAGCACTCAGGAGGCAGAGGCAGGCAGATCTCTGTGAGTTCAAGGCCAGCCTGGTCTACATAGCAAGCTCCAGGTCAGCTAGGACTAAAGGGAGACCCTGTCTCAAAAACACAAAAACAAACCAAAACAAAAAAAACCTAAAACCAAAAACCAAACTTATGTTCAGTATTCCTGTCCATGGTATGTAAAACATTATGTATCTCCTCAATTATTTGGGCTTCTTTTCTTTCTCTCAACATTTTATAGTTGTAGAAATCTTACATACTTTTTTTTTTTTTGGTCTTTTTGAGACAGGGTCTCCCTGTAGCCCCAGTTGTCCTGGAACTCGCTCTGTAGACCAGGCTGGCCTTGAACTCACAAAGATCCGCCTGCCTCTGCCTCCCAAGTGCTAGGATTAAAGGCGTGCGCCACCATGCCCAGCCAAAATCTTATATACTTTTTTTAAAATTTATTCATAGATATTTCATCTTTTTGGTGCTATTTTAAATAGTAATTATATCATTCCTAATATATAGAAAAAGCTCATTTTGTCTTAGCCTTGTATACCTAAGCCTTGCTAAATTTATTTATTTGTTTGTTTGTTTCTTTATTTATTTTGGTCTTTTTGAGACAGGGTCTCCCTGAAGCCCCAGCTGGAACTCACTATGTAGATCAGGCTGGCCTTGAACTCACAGAGATCCGCCTGGCTCTGCCCCCCGAGTGCTAGGATTAAAGGCTTGTGTCACCATACCTGGCACTAAATTTTTTTAATTTGAAGAAGTTTTCGGGTTTTTGTTTTTTTTTTTTTTGTCTTTTTTAAGACAGGGTCTCCCTGTTATAGTCCCAGCTGTTCTGGAACTCATGTAGACCAGGCTGGCCTTGAACTCAGAGAGATCTGCCTCCATCTGCCTTCCGAGTGCTGGGATTAAAGGATTGCCCTACCATTCCCAGTGAAGTTTGTGGTTTTTTATTTATCCTTTGATAATTTTGCACATGTATATGACACATCTTGACCATGTCTATCCCCAACTCTCCATGCCCACTCCCTTGGATACCTTCAACACATCCCCTTCTACCTTTAAGTTCTTTTCTTTTTTGGTATAACCCACTGAGTCAAATTAGTGCTGGCTGTGTGAGCACGGGATACTTACCATGTGACTGTACCTGCCCCAGCAACATTAGATGCTCCTAACTTCTCAACTAGGGGTGGAGTCTCATGAGCCCCTCCCCTGTGCACGCAGGAATGCTGACTTGCTTGGTCTGGTGCAGGTGAACACAGCTGCTGTGAGTTCATGAGGGCCATGGCCATGTCAGGTCCAGAAGACAGTTGGAGAGGCAGAAAATGCAGGAAAAGACAAGGTCTCCTTGTAGTCTCAGTATATAGACCAGGCTGGCCTTGGTCCTATAGGTGATCTGCCTCCTGAGTGCAGGGACTCAAGGTGTGTGCTACCACACCCAGTTGAAACAGGCTGGTTAAAAAATATGACTGAGGAGAAATTTAGAAGGAGTATACAAAGACATTTTAGATTTGTGATTCTGGCAATTTTCTAGGGTCTCTAGACATGTGATATAAAACTGCACTGTTGCTGGGTGTGGTGGCGCACGCCTTTAATCCTAGCGCTTGGGAGGCAGAGGCTGATCTCAGTGAGTTCAAGGCCAGCCTGGTTTTCAGAGAGAGAGCTCCAGGCCAGCTGGGACTAAAAGGAAGACCCTGTCTCAAAAATACCAAAAACAAACCAAAACCAAAAACTGGACTGTCAAGTTAATTCTGGTAACCTACTGACTCAAAAGGTTGAACTGTATACAAGAAGCTACACATGCTCTCATTTACGCCACATACCAGCTATCTGGTCTTGAAGTTACACCCCATGTGTGAACCAAAGGCTAAATCTGGCCAAGAGAAGGGAGAGTGAGGCAGAAATCCTGGCAATCCGTGCAACAAGCAGTGCCTGAGCTTGGGGCCATGTCTGTTCAGATCAGGCATGTCTGAATAATTCCAGCCAGTAGAGCTCAGTGGCTCTGCATCTTGATTGGGAGATGGGAATGTGACACTGTAATTTGTTCAAAGATGCTATGTAGACAGTGGTGGATCTTCCCATGCCTGAGTCCCAGCACTGTGGAGGACAACAGCGAGACACAGAGCACTGTGGAGGACAACAGCGAGACACAGCATTGAGACAGGAGTGAAAATGTTTTTGAAAAGTGTAGTGTTACACAAATGTAATATCTTGCTTTCGCTGTTCATCTGTGGTTTATTTTAGGGTAGATACAACAAGAATCGAGTACTCCATTCCTTTAAGAGAAAACTGGGCACTACCATATTTTGCATGCCAAGTTGCTGCACTTACAGGCTATTTAAAAAGAAACTTAAATACCTATGCAGAGGTAAGACACAAATCTGGTTTATCCATCACAGTTACTTCTTTTTTTAAAAAATATTTTATTTATTATTATTTTATGTGTATGAATGTATTACCTGCATGTATGTAAGTGCACCCATGTCATACAATGTGCAAGGATGTCAGAAGAGGGTGTCGTTGGATCCCCTGGAACTGGAGCTGTGGATGGTTGTTAACCACCGTGGAGGTGCTGGGAATTGAACCTTGGTCCTCTGTAAGAGCAGCCAGCGCTCTTAACCACTGAGTCATCTCTCCAGCCCCATCACAGTTGATTCTTATGCTTTGAAAAATGTGGTGTCTCATTTATTTATTTATTTTTTATTTATTTATTTATTTATTTATTTAGAGACAAGATCTCATGTAGCACAGGCTGGCCTCAAATTCATTATGTAGCTGACATAAGGCTAGGCCTTGAGCTCCGGATCCTCAAGCCGCTAACTAGAATGACAGCTGTACACTGACATGATTGGCTATGGTACATAGTTTTTTTTTTTTTAAATAACTTGTGAACCTTTTTCCAATTTTATTTATTTTTTTATGTGTATGAATGTATTGTCTGCATGTAGGTCTGTGCACCCGTGTCGCGCAATGCCACGGAGGTCAGAAGAGGGTCTCGGCTTCCCCTGGAACTGGAGTTCTCCTGGAATTGGAGTTACAGACGGTTCTCAGCCGCCATGTGGGTGCTGGGGATCGAACCCGGGTCCTCTGCAAGAGCAGTCTGTGCTCTTAAGCACTAGGCCATCCCTCCAGCCCGGTACATAGTTTTAAAGCTAGTCAAATTAGGAGTTATTTTTAGTGAAGCATAGTTATTATGTAATAAAAGATGTGTTTAGATAGTTAAGTAATATTTTTATTCTGTAATCTGATCACAAAAATATTTAGGAAAACGGACTATTGTTTTCAGCGTATTTACTTAACAAATATATGAAGAACATCTTATTTTTATTTTATTTTATTCTATTTTATTTTATTTTTTTGGTCTTTTTGAGACAGGGTCTCCCTGTAGCCACAGCTGTCCTGGAACTCGCTCTGTAGACCAGGCTGGCCTTGAATTCACAAAGATCTGCCTGTCTCTTCCTCCCAAGTGCTAGGATTAAAGGCGTGCGCCACCACGCCTGGCAAAGAACATCTTATTTTGAAAGGAAGTTTATCCCAATGTTATTTTTACCATTTCTCTTATTGAATGAATATTTATATCTTTTATCCAGGACATTTAAAGAGATACTGATGGAGACACAAGATGACTGCAGGTGGCAATGGCTATGTTTTTTTTTTTTCTTTCTTTTTGAGACAGGGTCTCCTGTAGCCCCAGCTGTCCTGGAACTCACTGTGTAGACCAGGCTGGCCTTGAACTCATAGAGTCTGCCTTTGCTGGGATTAAAGGCATGTGCCACCATGCCCGGCTGGCAATGGCATAAATTTTGATGGTTGTATGGCATATTCTTTTGTTCAGTCACATGTTTTCTCCAAGTGAAATGTAGTAAGTTAGTGAGGATTTCAGTCACCCAGATAGTTTAGATTCTTTTTGTTGTTGTTATTGCCTAAGCCTATTGGCAACTGAATGAAGCCTATAGACTACAGAATAATTATAAAATGAGCATCTACAAAGGCAGTTATTTATATTGAAGTTGAGTGAATATCACACGCCTCTGGCACTCAGCCTTTCCTGGGTTAAGAATTTCTGGCTGGGAAAAAGAGTCTACAAAAACCAAGAAAAGTCTTCTAATAATCCTAGTTGTCTTGAATACAAGGTGCATGTCCAGTTCCTATTTTAAGTCTTTGAACAAAAATTGTTCTTTCTTTCAGTGGTGAAATAATAAGGTTTGCTGTGTTCTTTCTTTCAGTGGTGAAAGAAAGAGCACAGCAAACCTTATTATTGAATTTTATAACTTTAATATTTTCTTTTATGTATAACCTAACAGAAAAGCATTTTCCTTTTTTGTTGTGTTTGCGTAAAGGGTACGGAATAATACTTTCTGTAATGTTTCAGATTGTTTTCTTAGTAAATTGTGTGTTTCTCTCCTATTTTTTTTATTTTTTATTTCTCTGTTGCTGGGATCAAACTTAGGACTTCATACTTGCTGGAAGCTACATTTCCAACACAATTCTTCAGTTTTAAAAAGAATTTATTTATTTTTTAATATTTTATCTGCCTTGATTGTTTTGCCTGCATCTATGCGTGTGCACCACATGTGTGTCTGGTGCTTGTAGGTGGCAAAAGAAGGTATAGGATCCTTAGGAACTGGAGTTGCAGGCTGTTGTGAGCCCCCATCTCTGTGCTGGGAGCTGAACCAGGTCCTTTACAAGAGCGGTAGCTGCAGGAAGTGTTTTACCTCTTAGCCATCTCTCTAGCACCAGTTCTCCTCCCCTTCTTCTTCCTCCTCTCCTCCTCATCCTCTCCTCCTCCTCTCCTCCTCCTCCTCCTCCCCTCCTCTCCTCCTCCTCTCCTCCTCTCCCCCTCCTCTCCCCCTCCTCTCCTCCTCTCCTCTTCCTCCTCCTCTCCTCCCCCTCCTCTCCCCCTCCTTTCCTCCTCCTCTCCTCCTCCTCCTCTCCTCTTCTTCCTCCCCTCTTCCTCCTCTCCTCTTCCTCCTGTCCTCCTCCTCCTCCTCTCTTCCTCCTCTCTTCCTCCTCTCCTCTTCCTCTCCTCTCCTCCTCCTCTCCTCCTCCTC
>VZQC01000239.1:252931-341306 GCA_009823505.1 Rhizomys pruinosus | reverse complement strand
TTTTTTTGTCTTTTTGAGACAGGGTCTCCCTGTAGCTCCAGCTGTCCTGGAACTCACTATGTAGACCAGGTTAGCCTTAAACTCACAAAGATCCACTTGGCTCTGCCTCCCAAGTGCTAGGATTAAAGGCGTGCGCCACCACACCCAGCATTATGGTGTATTTATTCTTAATCCTTTTTTTTTATTATTATTCTTAACCCTTTAGTGTTAAGCTAACTCAGTTTTTCAAGTGGATAACTGACCCACCTTTCAGCAATGTTCATTTTTTTTTGCTGCCCTCTCTCCCTATAGTTTTACTGAAGTAAATTTAAGATTCATAACAAATTATGCTGTAGAGAATTCCCATGTACCCCTCACTTCACCACCCCCAGTGATAATAACTTACATGACTAGAATACATTGTCAAAATCTGAAAATTAAAATACTATTAATTCAGGTGCAGATCTTGCTCAGATTTTACCAGTTTTTATATGGACTCCCTTTTTTGTAGGGAAAGGTATACATGTATGTGAATTTTTGTCACATATGTAGATTTGAATAACCAATGTTATAACCAAGGTACAGAGATTCTTCATCTCCAGTAAATTATCTCTTGTTAGTCATTTATGGTGTTTTTGAGACAGTGTCTCCCTGTAGCCCCAGTTGGCCTGGAACTAGCCCTGTAGACCAGGCTGGCCTTGAACTCACAGAGATCTGCCTGCCTCTGCCTCCTGAGTGCTAGGATTAAAGGTGTGCACCACCATACCTGGCTTAAAGACAGTTCTTAGCCACACCACCATGTAGGTGCTGGGAATCAAACCTGGGTCCTCTGAAAGAGTCGTCAGTCCTCTTAACCGCTGAGCCATCTCTCCAGCCCCCTAGAGTCACATTCTTACCCCAGTCTCACACCTTTGGCAGGTGCTGATCTGCTCTCTACTGGTATAATTTGTTACCTTGAAAGGTTATAGAAGCAGAACAATATACTAGGTGGTCCTTTGAGATTAGCTTTTTTTATTCAGCCTGATATCCCAGATTCCCAACTTACCATCTGTATCAACATTTTTCTTATTACTGAGTAGTATTCCAACAACACAAACTTTTAAAATACCGTAGTTTGTACTTTGCTTCCCACTTTTTGGCTGGAGATTGTTTTCCCAGTTGCACTAGGTGTCCAGTCCCAGATCTTTTGTGCAGTTTTGTTTACTGAAAGCTCTTTGATATATGACTTAAATTGCATGTGTAGAATGTTCACATTCAGGCACAGTGAGGATGAAACACTGTGAGCAAGGTAAAGGGTGGCCCAGACTGTGGAGCTTGGGAAGCATTCAGGGACAGGGACTTAGCTACCCACATGTGTTGACACGTTTCTATTTTTAAGGCTGATTTTTACTGAATGCTTTTAGAGTAGTTTGAAAATGTACCCCTGGAGTTAAATTTCATCTTATCTATCCTGCAGCTTTTCATCACAATTATCCAGTAGTCTCCACATACTTAGTGGGTTAGTTAGACTGGATCTAGATTTGAGCCTTTATTGATTTCTGGAACTGGTTTCTCTATGGTTGTTGATCTGGTTATTACAATTCTGCTTATTCCCCATTAGAAAGCTTCCAGAACACTTTATATATAGCTGCGGTAAGAGAAGGAACTGGTGTTTATGTTTTATTAGTGTGCTATGAACAGCTTGTGGTTGGTATTATTTACAAGTGGTGTAGTTTTGTTCTTGTTCTCTATTCTGTTTAAAATATTTATTATTTTTATTTTATGTGTATGAGTGTATTGCCTGTGTGTTTGTAAGTACACCCATGTTGTACAGTGCCCAGGGAGGTCAGAAGAGGTCATTGGATTACTCTGGAACTGAAGTCGACAGTTGTTAACTGCCTGGTGGGTGCTGGGAATTGAACCCAGGTCCTCTGTAAGAGGAGCCAGTGCTCTTCTTAACCCTGAGCCATCTCTCTAGCCCTGTGAATAGTTTACAGGTTTCTTGACCTTCTCATTCACTGTTCTTATTAGAATGAGATCATTTGGAAGAAGGCAGTAAAACAGTAGATCTGTGGAAGGAGAGACTGTTGCTGGACATGCATTATATGATGGTGGTCTTGTCACAGACTTAACAGCTTACTAAAGGATCACTTGGCGGATGACAGTAAAAGGACAGAACTGATTTTACAGGCATATTTTGAGCCAAAGCATTGAAATCTCTGTTTAGTTTGGAGACTGGTTCTCGTCTTATAACCCAGGCTAGTCCTGAACTTTTGATCCTCCTGCCTCCAGCTCTTGAGTACAAAGATTAGACAAGTGCATCCCCCAAGCATGGCTCTTTTCAAGTATTTATTAAAGGAAAATAGCCCAGTTTTGCATGATCGATATGTTTAGCATTGGGGGAAAATAAGGCCAAACTTTAAGTTAAGCACAAAGCTTTAGCCAGAGATAGGATGAGACATTTACAGACTCTTCATAGCTTTAGGAGAATAAGAATCAATATGGAAAGAGAAATACTATTTTAGGACAAAATAAATTACTTCTGCATTAACAAAAGCTTACCAGACATAGTAGTAAAAACCACCATTCTCTTTTATTTTTTGCTTACCTCTTGAGATGAAGAAGATGAAGAAAACTTACACTGAAACTCCATTCCCCCTTCATCTGGCTGAGAGTTGCAATGTGATGTCAAAAGACAAGGACTGATTTCTCTCAGTGGGCCTTATTAAGATCGTACTGATTTTGTGATTTTTTTTTTTTGTCTTTTCGAGACAGGGTCTCCCTGTAGCCCCAGCTGTCCTGGAACTCACTCTGTAGACCAGGCTGGCCTTGAACTCACAAAGATCCACCTGCCTCTGCCTCCCAAGTGCTAGGATTAAAGGCGTGCGCCACCACGCCCGGCTGATTTTGTGATTTTTAAAAGAATATATAAATATATTTTTAATTTTATGTGTATGAGTGTTTTGCCTGTGTGTGTAGGGCAATGCCTGTGGAGGCCAGAAAAGGGCGTTGGCTCCTCTGGAACTGGATTTATGGACTGTTGTTAGCTGCCATGTGGGTGCTAGGAATTGGACCCTTGTCCTCTGCAAGAGCAGCTGGTGCTTGTAACTGTGGAGCCATCACTCTAGTGCTCTGGTTTTGTGATTCTGAAATAGCTTCAAGGGATGTAGCTCATGGGATTTTATTTTATTTCATATTTTATTTTATTTTATTATTTTATTTTATTATTTTGGTCTTTTCAAGACAGGGTCTCCCTGTAGTCCCAGCTGTCCTGGAACTCACTCTGTAGACCAGGCTGGCCTTGAACTCACAAAGATCCGCCTGCCTCTGCCTCCCGAGTGCTAGGATTAAAGGCGTGCGCCACCACGCCGGCTCTGCTCCTGGGTTTTTATAGTGATAAAGCCATTTGTACTTAGTTGCTTTCTCTTGTTTTCCCTAGAGGTTTTGCTACTTGGTGATGAGTGCCTCGACTTACACCTTCATGATGATGTGGGAGTACAGCCACTATGTCTTGTTTATTCAAGCGGTATCTCTGCTGCTCCTAGATGTCTTTTCAGTGGAACAAAGTGACAAGGTATTGTGACACTTTGAAATGATTAATTTAAATCCATGGAATAAATGTGTTTATAGCATTATATCTTTATTTTTACATTTTTTTTACATTTTTTAAAATATTTTTTTAAATTTTATTTATTTTTGTATGTGTATGAATGTACTGTCTGCATGTAGGTCTGTGCACCCGTGTCGTGCAATGCCGCAGAGGTCAGAAGAGGGTCTCGGATTCCCCTGGAACTGGAGTTCTCCTGGAATTGGAGTTACAGATGGTTCTCAGCCACCATGTGGGTGCTGGGCATCGAACCCGAGTCCTCTGTAAGAGCAGTCGGTGCTCTTAACTGCTAGGCTATCTCTCCAGCCCCAGCATTATATCTTTAATCCCCCCTTTTATTCATCCTTTATTTCTAGCTCTTTAAAACCCTGATTAGTATCAAGATTTAAGTTATTTGAACATAGGGAAATCATAAAGACTAAACAACCAAGGCTAAGAGTAGCCCCAGCTGTCCTAGAATTCACCCTGTAGACCAGGCTGGCCTTGAATTCACAGAGACCTGCCTGCCTCTATCTCCCAAGTGCTGGGATTAAAGGTATGAAAAAAAAAAAAAAGGTATGTGCCACCTGGCTGACCCTGTTAGAAAAAATAAAAACAAAGGGCTGGAGAGATGATTCAGGAGTTAAGAGTGCTGGCTGTTCTTGCAGATGACCCAGATTTGGTTTCAGGGGATCTGAGGTCCTCTTCTGACCTCTGGAGGTATTGCATATCAAGGGTGCACTTACATACATCCAGATAATACACTCATATACATAAAAAGAATTTGAAAATAAAAACAATAAGTTCATTTTATTCTCATTTGTTTTATTTTTGTCCCAACAGGTTCATGAAGTATATAAAATCTACATATTTTCTCTTTTTCTTGGATATTTACTACAGTTTGAGAATCCAGCTTTATTGGTATCTCCTTTATTAAGTTTAGTAGGTGCATTAATGCTCATTAAGTGCCTTCAGGTAATTAATTAACATGGCCTCTTAAAAATCAGTCTTGCCGGGTGTGGTGGCGCATGCCTTTAATCCTAGCACTTGGGAGGCAGAGGCAGGTGGATCTCTGTGAGCTCAAGGCCAACCTGGTCTACAGAGTGAGTTCCAGGCCAGCTGGGGCTAAAGGGAGACCCTGTCTCAAAAGAAAAATCAGTCTTGTTTTTTATTTGTTAATCTTTATATCTCACTCTTTGTTCATGTGATTTTTACCCCCACCCATAGCTGAATTGGAAAAAAGGAACTTTTATAGCTAAAGTAATGAAAGTGATCAAGTTTCATTTGGTGTGTACTCTGCCAGTGACAGTGAATGTTATAATGAAGGTAAGTAAGTGAGATTCATGCAGTAGAGAAATTTTAATAGAGAGATATTAGTCTAAATTGTAGTGAGAATAATGAGATCTCAGAGTAATAGTGGGCATGCAGTATAACTCTGGTTTGAAAATGTCCACGCCGGGCGTGGTGGCGCATGCCTTTAATCCTAGCACTTGGGAGGCAGAGGCAGGAGGATCTTTGTGAGTTCAAGGCCAGCCTGGTCTACAGCATGAGTTCCAGGACAGCTGGGACTACAGGGAGACCCTGTCTTGAAAAGACCAAAAAAAAAAGACGGTTCTTAGACACAGTGGTGGTATCCAGCACTTGGGAGGTAGAGGTAGGAGGGTCAGGAGTTCAAAGTCATCCTCAGATAGTAATTTTAGGTCAGCTGGGCTACAAGAAACTGTCAAAATAAAACCAACAAAAATGTCTTCAGAAGAGTAGATTACTGGAACCAAGTGTACTAAGGTTGAAGTATGATTGTCAATGCTGTTAGAATTTTATGCTTAAGCATACAGTGAGAGAGTAGATCAGTACATTGTCTTCCTTCATACTGTATACCATGTGCTATTTAATGCATTGTCACTGTTTTTAATCTTGTGGTGTATTCTGTCTCTAGTACTTGCAAAAAAGCATATGGTTACAAGCATAGGTAGTATTTCTTTGTTTAAATGGTGTTTTTCTCTTTTGTGAAATGGATACTTTAAAATTTAACCAAGGTACCTGCATGTTTTTTCTTCTAGATGTTTGTCCCACACAAAGAAAATGAGCACATGCTGAAATTCCTTGAAGTAAAATTTGGATTAAATATGACTAAGTAAGTTTTACACTTGCAAGTTTCGCTAAATTTATATCACTTAGAAAAATAAAGAGGGGCTGAATAAATGGGTCAGTGGTTAATAGCACTGGCTGCTTTTGCAGAGGACCTGGGTTTGTTTCCCAGCACCCACATGGTCTCTAACAAGGATCTGTAACTCAAGTTCCAAGGGATCTAACCCTCTCTTCTGACCTTTGTGAGCATTGCATGAATGAGTGCACTTACACACATGCAGGCAATACACTCATACACATAAAAAATAAAAAAAAAAAAAGAAATGGGCTGGAGAGATGGCCTAGCAGTTAAGAGTGCTGACTGCTCTTGCAGAGGACCTGGGTTCGATCCCCAGCCACCCACATGGCAGCTGAGAACCGTCTTTAACTCCAGTTCTAGGGGAATCTGACACCTTCTTCTGACCTCCGCGGCATTGCATGACACAGGTGCACAAACCTACATGCAGACTATACATTCATACACATACAAAATAAATAAAAATAAAAAAATTTTAAAAAAGAAATAATAAAAGAGAAGAATGCCTGATGGAGAGAATATGTACCTAACTACATATCACCTAGAAAATAATTTTGAATGTTCTATAAAAGAAATGTGTTTTGTTTTGTTTTGTTTTGTCTTTGTGGTTTTGGGGATTGAACCCAGACCCTTGCATGTTCCAGGCAACACCTACCATAGGGTAAAAGAAAGGGACAGAGGATAGACAGGAAGGTGTTTAGTCCATAACAATTAGCCAGAAGCTGGCTAGGGTTTTTTGTTTAATTAAAAATAGTGTTGTACTTCTATTTATTGTTGTCATTCAGTTATTTTATCTTTTACAGAAGAAAAAGGAAAGAAATAACTATGTATAGATAAAATCTGTTTGTATAACAGATGATGTTTATCTGTACATTTCTCTAGTTCTCATAAAGCTTTGAACCTTTTTCTCATTTGCTATGATTATATGGGATTATAGATATTGTTGATTGAATTTCTTGCCGTGATATATCACAGCAAATGAAATATCTAATGTATGTTCTCCAAAATAAAGGATCCAGACTGGGCGTGGTGGTGCACGCCTTTAATCCTAGCACTTGGGAGGCAGAGGCAGGCGGATCTCTGTGAGTTCAAGGCCAGCCTGGTTTACAGAGTGAGTTCCAGGACAGCTGGGGCTACAGGGAGACCCTGTCTCGAAAAAGACCAAAAAATAAAAAATAAAATAAAAAATAAAGGATTCTTTAGGAAACTCTGTATAGTTCTGGTACATAGATAATAAAAGCTGACATAGACTTCCATAAGTGACTGGTCTTTCTTTTGACTTTATACTTAATTCTGGGCTTATCCTAGAAGCTTCCAAGATTAAAGGATGCTTTGATATTTATATAGTGATTTTTTTTTTTTTTTTTTTTTGGTCTTTTTGAGACAGTGTCTCCCTGTAGCTCTGGCTGCCCTGGAACTCACTCTGTAGACCAGGCTAGCCTCGAACTCACAGAGATCCGAGTGCCTCTGCCTCCCAAGTGCTAGGATTAAAGGCATGTGCCACCACGCCCGGCATTTATTTATTTCTGTATGTGTATCAATGTACTGTCTGCATGCAAGTTTGTGCACCCGAGTCGTGCAATGCCGAGGAGGTCAGAAGAGGGTGTCGGATTTCCCTGGACTTGGAGTTCTCCTGGTATTGGAGTTTCAGATGGTTCTCGGCCGCCATGTGGGTGCTGGGGATCGAACCCGGGTCCTCTGCAAGAGCGGTGGGCACTCTTAACCGCTAGGCCATCTCTCCAGCCCCTATATAGTGATATTTATATAGTGCCCTTGTAGTCAACATGGCAAATATTTTTAATTAATTAATTATTTATTTATTTATTTATTTAGTCTTTTTGAGACAAGGTCTCCCTGTAGCCCCAGCTAGCCTGGAACTTGCTCTGTAGACCAGGCTGGCCTTTAACTCACAGAGATCTACCTGCCTCTGCCTCCTGAGTGCTGGGATTAAAGGCATGTGCCACCACGCCCAGCAGTACATTTACTCTGTGTGTGTGTGTGTGTGTGTGTGTGTGTGTGTGTGTGTGTGTGTGCCAAGTGCTATACTTTTGGAACTTAGTTCTCTCCTATCATGTGAGCCCCAGGGCCTGAACTCAGGTCTTCAAGGCTAATGACGAGCATCTTGCCAGCCCCATTTTCATAGATTTCTCTCCGTGCTCATTCAGTTCCATTGTTTCTGGTCCATGGAGAGGAACATGTAGTCAAAATTAGGTTGGGAAGCAGAGACAGAAAGAGGAAAGGGCAGGAGATAAGGTAGGTCCTTCATAGGCATGCCTCTGATGATTGCCTTCTCTAAATAGGCATGCCTCTGATAGGCATGCTTTCTCTAAATAGGTCTCAGTTTTTAAACTTTTTACCACCTCCCAATAATGCCATTCAATTTTAAATCCATCAGTCTCATGATCTAATTCTAATCACTTCCTCAGATTTCAACCTCTGAATACTGATGTTGGTATTAAGCTTTCAAGCAATGAGCCTTGTGGGGAGGATACTTGATATGCAAACTAACATTGGTAATGTGAAACAACTGCTTTTTGAGAATAGGGTTTGTTTTTGTTTTGTCTTTTTGAGACAGGGTCTTCCTGCAGCCCCAAGCATGGAACTCACTATGTAGACCAGGCTGGCTTGAACTCTTAGAGATCTGCCTGCCTCTGCCTCCTGAATGCTGGGATTAAAGGCCTGTACCCCACACCTTGCTGATGAAAGGATGTGCTTTGCCATAAACTGCATTATCTACATTTATAAAGCTTCAGTTCTGGGGCTGGAGAGATAGCCTAGCGGTTAAGAGCACCGACTGCTCTTGCAATTCCTAGCACCCATATGGCAGCTGAGAACTGTCTGTAACTCCAGTTCCAGGGGAATCCGACACCCTCTTCTGACCTCTGAAGCCTTGCAGACGGGTGCACAAACCTACATGCAGACAGTACATTCATATACACAAAAAATAAAATAAAAATAAAATAAATAAATGAAAAAAAATGTAGGATGCTTCTAGGTAAAAAAATAAATAAATAAAGCTTCAGTTCTAGCCAGTCATGGTGGTGCACACCTTTAGTCCCTGTCCTCAGGAGACAGAGGCAGGCAGGTCTCTGTGAGATTGAGGCCAATCTGGTCTCAATAAAATAAAATAACATAAAACTGGGTCCTTGCTGTTATAAATGAATGGATTTAGAAAACGTATTTTTTCCTTTGTTTTTACTAAAACATATATTTTAAAACACCTGTGATTTTTGATATGCATATTTGTGTTTTATAGGAACTTTACATTGAATTGGCTCCTCTGTCAAGAATCCCTCCAGGCACCATCTCAGGATTTTTTTTTACGATTGACACAATCTTCTTTATTACCATTCTATATTTTAGTGTTAATTATTTGTCTTCTTTCTATGACACAAGTTATTTTTAGGAGGATTAGGTAAGTATTTATTAGAATCAATCACATTGCTAATTAATCTAATTACTATATTGTGATGATAAAAGGTGTATGTATGTGTGGTGTGTGTGTGTGTGTGTGTGTGTGTGTGTGTGTGTGTCTTTTGGTCTGTTGCTGGGGAGTAAACCCAGGGCCTTGTATATGTTGATCTTATACTCTGTTAGTGAGCAATATCCAACCCCAATTTTATTGAAGAGACAGGGTTTTGGGCTGAGGGCATAGCTCTTTGATAGAACATTGAACTAGTGTGCACAATGCTCTGGGTTCACTTTGAAGGATAGGGGAAGGCAGAGGAGGGAGGGAAGGAGGGAGGGAGGGAGGGAGGGGGAGAGAGAGAGAGAGAGAGAGAGAGAGAGAGAGAGAGAGAGAGAGAGATTGATTTTCCTGTGCTACCCAAAATGAACTGGAACGCACAGTCTCAAACAGTGCTCCTGCTCAGCCTCTAAGTATTTTTTTTTAATTTATTTCTGTATGTGTATGAATGTATTGTCTGCATGCAAGTTTGTGCACCCGTGTCGTGCAATGCCGCAGAGGTCAGAAGAGGGTGTCGGGTTCCCCTGGAACTGAAGTTCTCCTGGAATTGGAGTTTCAGACAGTTCTCAGCCGCCGTGTGGGTGCTGGGGATCGAACCCGAGTCCTCTGTAAGAGCAGTCAGCACTCTTAACCGCTAGGCCATCTCTCCAGCCCCAGCCTCCAAGTATTTAAGAATGGCTGTGTGGCATCTCAAGTCCTTCTAACACTGTGTTTGTTGTAGGGCTTCTAATCTGTTCTTTTCTTCATTTACCAGAAAATCTCATGTTTAGCTTTGTACACGTGAATATATAATGTCTAGCTTTATAAATTAATATTTAAGTAATAGATTAAACTTTTACAGATTCATTTAATAATTTACCCACATTTTTATTTGGTGTAAGAATAATATTTGAAATGAAACGAAACAACTAGTGTGATTTGAAATTGCTATAATTTTTTCTGAGTGTGATGTCACATGCCTATAATCTAAGGACTCTGGAGGCTGAGCCTGGAGATTGCAAATTCAAGGGCAGCCTAAGCTACATAGTGAGACCTTGTCTCAAATGAAAAACAAAAAAACATGACAACATCATTATAGATCTGATTGTTCTTTAATATGTTTGACCCCAGCACTGCAAAAAAAAAAAAAAAAAAAAAAAGTAAACCAGATGTGGTAGCTCTGTGGAGGCTGAAGCAAAAGGATTGCGTATGAGATCTTGTTTCAGAGCAGTAGTGGTAACAACAAAGCAGAAAGGAAAGGTGGCTATATATAGGTTATATAGGGTTATATAGGTTATATGGGGGTTTGTTTATTAAGACTGGTTTCACTAGCTCTGGCTGGCCTAGAAGCTGCTATATAGACCAGGCTGATTTCAAACTCACAGAGTTCTAGTCCTGCACTACCAGGCTTGACTGGTTTGTTTTGTTTTGTTTTGTTTTTGTTTTTGTTTTTGTTTTTTGTTTTTGTTTTTTTTTTTTGGTCTTTTTGAGACAGGGTCTCCCTGTAGTCCCAGCTGCCCTGGAACTCACTATGTATACTAGGCTGGCCTTGAACTCATTGTGATCCACCTGCCTCTGCCTTCCAAGTGTTGGGGTTAAAGGCATGTGCCACCACACCTGGCTGCCTGACTGGTTTCTTAATTCTTCAATTTAAGTATTTTAACAGTCATTAGTTGAGTCATAATTCATCTTAGAAAATGAGGTTAGGGGCTGGAAAGATGGCTCAGTGGTTAAGAGCACTGACTGTTCTTACAGAGTACCCGGGTTCAATTCCCAGCACCCACATGTTGGCTAACAACCTTCTGTAACTCCAGTTCCAGGGAAATGTGACACCTTCTTCTGACTGTGGGCATTGCACAACATAGGTGCACTTACATGCAGTCAACACATTCTTACGTTAAAATAAAAATAATAAAAAATAAGCAAAAAAAAAAAGAAAATGAGTTTAAGGGCCTTATTCATTTTCTTTTTTTTCTATTTTATTTATTTTTTTATGTGTATGAATGTACTGTCTGCATGTAGGTTTGTGCACCCGTGTCGTGCAATGCCTCGGAGGTCAGAAGAGAGTGTCGGATTCCCCTGGAACTGGAGTTAAAGACGATTCTCAGCCACCATGTGGGTGCTGGGGATCGAACCCGGGTCCTCTGCAATAGCAGCCGGCGCTCTTAACTGCTAGGCCATCTCTCCAGCCCCTAGCCTTATTCATTTTCCTGAGAAATCATAGTTAATCTTTATCAAGTCACTTGTCTGTGGGCTCTGAAAGCTATTAGTAGGGACTAGATATTTCACTAGTGAAATCTGCTCAGATTTTATGTTTTTGGTTATGAGGAAATGAAAAGTTTCAGGTACAACCTTCAAACAATATATCTATCTTTGATGTTCCAAATATGCATTTTCAAGGTATTAAAAAATATTTCCTTTGTATAGTGGTAAATCCCAGAAAGAAACTGTTACTCTTGAAGATGGAAGAATTGGAGAAAGACCAGAAGTAATTTATCATGTAATTCACACTCTTTTACTTGGTTCTCTAGCAATGGTTATTGAAGGGTAAGTGTATGTATTTGATCGGGGTTTTTTTATGTGTGTGTGGTTTTTTTTTGTTGTTGTTGTTTGTTTGTTTTTTGTTTTGGGGTTTTTGGTCTTTTTGAGACAGGGTCTCCTGTAGCCCCAGCTGGCCTGAAACTCACTGAGATCCACGTGCCTCTGCATCCTGAGTTGGGATTAAAGATGTGTGCCACCATGTCTGGTGATCTGTTTGTGTTTTATAAAGCTTATCTTTTCTAATGATAGTGGGTTATATTTGAAAACATTTTATTTATTTATTTGTTTGTTTATTTATTTGGTCTTTTTGAGACAGGGTCTCCCATTAGTCCCAGCTGGCCTGGAGCTCTCTGTGTAGACCAGGCTAGCCTTGTACTCACAGAGATCCACCTGCCTCTGCCTCCTGATTACAGGCAAATGCCACCATGCCCAGCTAAGAACATTTTTAAACTTTATTTTTAAAAGTATAAACTGTATCTAAAAAAAAAAGTATAAACTGTATATAAAAGTATAAACTGTCTTGAGGTTGGAGAGATACCTAGTGGTTAAGAGCGCCGACTGCTCTTGCAAAGGACCTGGGTTCGATCCCCCGCACCCACATGGAGGCTGAGAACCGTCCGTAACTCCAATTCCAAGAGAACTCCAGTTCCAGGGGAATCTGATGCCCTCTTCTGACCTCTGCGGCATTGCATGACACGGGTGCACAAACCTGCATGCAGACAGTACATTCATACACATAGAAAATAAATAAATTAAAAAAAATTTTTTTTTAAAGTATAAACTGTCTCAAACTTTATGTAACTTTTGGCCTAATGCAGGCAACAGATGTTAATTATACAAAATTAAGATTATAACTTAATGATGGAAAGAGAGTTTAGTGGTGCTGTGAGGACATTTAAAAACAGAATTTGGTTGGGCGTGGTGGTGCACGCCTTTAAACCTAGCACTTGGGAGGCAGAGGCAGGTGGATCTCTGTGAGTTCAAAGCCAGCCTGGTCTACAGAGTGAGCTCCAGGCCAGCTGGGACTAAAGGGAGACCCTGTCTCAAAAACACCAAAAACAAACAAACCAAAAACCCAGAACTTGACAGCGGGGTGTGGTGGCGCATGCCTTTAATCCTAGCACTTGGGAGGCAGAGGCAGGTGGATCTCTATGAGTTCAAGGCCAGCCTGGTCTACAGAGTGAGTTCCAGGACAGCTGGGGCTACAGAGAGACCTTGTCTCAAAAACAAAAAAAAAAAGGTAAGGAAGACGGGCCGGTGGACATGCCATTTAATTTTCCCAGCACTGCAGACAGCAGGGAGAGGACGCCTGGTCGATTCACAGGCCAGCCGGTCTACATAGTGAGCTAGCAGGGAGACCCTGTCAAAAAAAGATGAGTGGCAGGCAGCGTGAGCTGCAGGGAGACCCTGTCTGGAAAGAACCAAAAAAAAAAAAAAAAAAAAGCTAAGGAAAAGATGCTTGAGTGACACCTGAAGTGGGAGTAGAAGTGAAGTTGTGACCAGAAGAGGGAAGAGCATTCCAGCTAGAGGGACGCGCCTGTCCTGGCCCTGGAGCCAGAAGGTGCATGGCATATTACGTGGAGTGCGAGGAGCTGTGTGATGAAGTCCAGAGTCTGCAGTGGGCTTTGCAGGAGGAGGTAGGATTTCTTTTCCTTCCTTCCTTCCTTCCTTCCTTCCTTCCTTCCTTCCTTCCTTCCTTCCTTCCTTCCTTCCTTCCTTCCTTCTCTTTCTTTTTCTCTTTTTCTTTCTTTTTCTTTTTCCTAATTTTACTGTTACTGTACTTTTTTTTCTTTTTCTTTTTGAGATAGGGTCTCCCAGCAGCCCCAGCTGGCCTGGAACTCCCTCTGTAGACCAGGCTGGCCTTGAACTCACAGACATCCACCTGGCTCCACCTCCTGAGTGCTAGGATGAAAGGCGTGTGCCACTACGCCCAGCCAACTTCTTTTTTTTTTTTTTTTATTTATTTATCTTCTATGTGTATGAATGTACTGTCTGCATGTAGGTCTGTGCACCCATGTCGTGCAATGCCGCAGAGGTCAGAAGAGAGCGTCAGATTCCCCTGGAACTGGAGTTAAAGATGGTTTTCAGCCACCATGTGGGTGCTGGGGATCGAACCCGGGTCCTCTGCAAGAGCAGTTGGTGTCTTAACCGCTAGGCTATTTCTCCAGCCCCCCAGCCAACTTCTTGATAAACTTTATAAAAATGTATTCATTGAGCCAGGCGTGGTGGTGCACACCTTTAATCCTAGCACTTGGGAGGCAGAGGCAGGCGGATCTTTGTGAGTTCAAGGGCAGCCTGGTCTACAGAGCGAGTTCCAGGACAGCTGGGGCTATAGGGAGACCCTGTCTCAAAAAGACCAAGAAGAAAAAAATGTATTCATTGAGCAGCAGGGTTTATTGTTGTTGCTGTCTCCTGTTGTCCTATTATTATTATTATTATTATTATTCAGTGCTGGTGGTTAAGCACAGATTTTTTTTTTTTTATAGACCAAGCTGGCCTTGAACTCACAGAGATCCGCCTCCCTCTGCTTCCTGAGTGCTGGGATTAAAGGTGTATGCCACCACTCCCAGCCATGGTTACCATTTATAACAGCAAAAGTGTCCATGTTATAATGATTAGAAGGAAGAGACACATTGAATAGCATCTAGATACAAAATTAAATTTCTTGCCGTGGAGTTGTTATTTCTTACCTTGCATTGGAGTTGTACAGACAGTTCCTACTTTTCAGGAACGATGGGTACATGGCAGTACATAGGGACCATGGGTATCAGGGAAGCTCATCTTATGTTTTTTTTGGGGGGGGGGTTCAGTGACATATATAAAGATTACCACTTGTGGGATTGATCTGATCAAGACCCTGCACAGTAAGTTGTCTTGTTACCATAACTCTCAGGCAAGTCCCAGCCATCCTAGTCAAACAAGGATAATTCCTGTCAGATAAGTGTTGTCCGCCTGGCAGTAGATGGCAAAGCCCAGATCATTCTTTGTGCTGGATTAACCTTTGCTCACAATAAGTAAGATGTATGAAAATAAAAATAATGAAAGGTAATTGAACTTTACCACTGAACTACATCTCAGCCTCATCTTTCTATTTAGATGAAAGATAAAAACCATGTATGATGGCACGCACCTGTAATCCTAGCACTCAGCAGGTGGAGGCAGGAGAGTTAGAAGTTTAAGGTCATCCTTGGCTACATAACAAGTTTGAGGGTAGCCTATGAAAATTGAGACCATGTCTTGAGAAAAAAAATTAGCGCTGGCACACCTTTAATCCCAGCACTGGAGAGGCAGAGGCAAGTGGATCGAGTTCCAGGCCAGCTGGTGCTACAGGGAGACCCTGTCTCAAAACAAAACAAAACAAACAAATTAGCTACACATCCACTATTTATTTATTTATTTATTTATTTATTTATTTATTTATTTACTTATTTTGGTCTCTTTTTTTTGAAATAGGGTCTCCCTGTAGCTCTGGCTGTCCTGGAACTCACTCTGTAGACCAGGCTGGCCTTGGACTCACAGAGATCCTCCCACCTCTGCCTCCCAAGTGCTAGGAGTAAAGGTGTGCACTACCACCTCCAGCTCACAGTCCTTTTAATCCCAGCACTCAGGACACAGAGGCAGGCAGATCTTTCGAGTTCCAGGCCAGCCAGTGCTATATAGTGAGGCCCTATTTCAAAACAGAAACAAAATTAGAGAATTAAAGAGGAAAGTCAGAAATGTTAGCTCATACCTATAATCTCAGCACTCAGAAGGCTGAGGCAGGATACTCTTGAGTTTGAAGTCAGATTGGCTACAGTGCGAGGCCCTGTCTCAGAAATATAAGGAAAGCTGAGCGTGGTGACTCATACCTACTCATCCCATCACTCAGGAAGCTGAGGCTGGCAGATACATAGTAAATTCCAGGACAGCCTAGGATACTGAGTGAGACCCTGTCTTAAATAAAAAATCCTACTATCTTTCTATTTATGAAATTTGTAGCTTTACTGCTTGTATATGTATCTCAGTTGATAGGATGCTTGCCTAGCAAGCTCAAAGCCTGGTTTTAATTCCTAGCACTACATAAATTGGGCATGGTGATAGAATCCAAACACTCAGCAGACAGAGCACATTGTGTTGCCCAGGTTGAACTCAGTCTCCTGGGCTCAAGCTGTTCACCTGTTCAGCCTTCCAAATAGTTGGGACTAGAAGCACATATCGCTGTAATTTGTTATAACAGTGATTTTTTTTAAATAGAAATTATCTTATAATTATATGTGGAAATAATCCCTCCAACATTTGGTTGAATTCAAGGAGAGCTTGCAATAAAATGTCTGGTAAGGAAAGATACAGAGAAATCAGATGGCATCAGTGGGGTAACAATCACTAGAGCAGAGAGTTGTGCTGCAAGAGATGTTGTATACTTGTAATTCACTGTGCTTGACACCCTTTAAAGCTATGGGCAAACCTTAGTTTTAATCCCAGTGGAGAGGACGAACAGGCTGATGTCTTCAGAAATGAAGTTGGGAGGAGATACTTGTTGACCTCAGGAAACAAATGCTGTCCCTCTGTTTCAGCAGCGTGTAGACTGAGTGTCCACTGCTTTTCTCAATGCATGGATTTAGGATCCCCCCCCCTTTTTTTTTTTTGGTGTTCTTAGACAAGGTCTTCCCATAGCCCTAGCTGGCCTGGCACTCACTGTGTAGACCAGGCTGGCCTTGAGGTCCTCCTGCCTCTGCCTCCCAAGTGCTGGGATTAAAAGTGTGCACCAACCACCATGCCTGGCAATGATTCACTTTCTTAATTTAAAGAAAATTTGAGCTGGGAATGGTGGTGCATGCCTTTAATCCCAGCACTCGGGAGGCAGAGGCAGGCAGATCTCTGTGAATTCAGGGCCAGCCTGGTCTACAGAGTGAGCTTCAGGCCAGCTGGGACTAAAAGGGAGACCTTGTCTCAAAACAAAAAATACCAAAAAAAAAAAAAAAAGAAAAATTAAGCAGGGTTTCATGTAGCTAAGGCTGGCTTACAGACCAGTGTTGCTCAAAAGTGATCTTGGATTTTTTTTTAATTAAAAAAAATTTTTTTATGTGTATGAGTGTACTGTCTACATTTAGGTTGGTGCACCCGTGTTGTGCAAGGCCGAGGAGATCAGAAGAGGGTGTTGGATTCCCCTGGAACTGGAGTTAAAGATGGTTCTCAGCCACCACGTGGGTGCTGGGGATCAAACCTGGGTCCTCTGCAAGAGCAGTTAGAGCTCTTGCCGCTGAGCCGTCTCTCCAGCCCTGATCTTGAATTTCTAACACTCAGTTGCTCCCTCTCAGGTGCTGTGGTTTGAGGCATGTGCCACCATGCCCAGTTTAGGGTTCACTTATATATTTTTTACTTTCCTAGGATTCACTTTTTTGAATATTTATTTTATTTTTAAGCATGTATATGCGTGAGTCCATGTGTGGGTTATGTACATGTGAGTGGAGTTGCCCTTGAAATCAAGAAGAAGACATTGGATGCTCTGGAGCTGGAGTTACTGGTGGTTGTGAGCTGCCTGATGTAGGTGTTAGAAACTAAATTGAAGTCCTCTGCAAGAGAAGTAAGCACTCTTAACTGCTGAGCCATCTCTAGCCCCCAGGATTCACTTTTTAAAAAAACTTTATTAAGTACATTCTTCTCAAATTAGTTAACTTTTATATAACCCTTGGCTTTATGTAAGTCTTTTTTCTTTAAAAAAAAAAAAACTTATTTTTTTCCAGGTGTGCTGGTGCATGCCTTTAATTGCAGCACTCGAGAGGCAGAGGCTGGTGGATTTCTGTGAGTTCGAGACCAGCCTGGTCTATATAGCAAGTTACAGGCCAGCTGGGGCTACAGGGAGACCTGGTCTCAAATAAAGAAAAAAAAATTTTTGTTGAATGTATATAAGTGAGTGCCTGGATGTATGTGTGTATACCTCATGTGTACCTATATGTATGTATGTATACTTCATGTGTACCTGGATGTATGTATGTATACCTCATGTGTACCTGGATGTATGTGTGTATACCTCATGTGTACCTGGATGTATGTGTGTATACCTCATGTGTGCCTGGATGTATGTATGTATACTTCGTGTGTACCTGGATGTATGTGTGTATACCTCATGTGTACCTGGATGTATGTGTGTATACCTCATGTGTACCTGGATGTATGTGTGTATACCTCATGTGTACCTGGATGTATGTATGTTTACCTCATGTGTACCTGGTGCCTGAGGAAGCTAGAAGAGGGCATTGTATCTCCTGGAACTAGAGTTACATATGGGTTGTGATCAGCATTTGGGTGCTAGGAACTGAACCTGGGTCCTCTGCAAGAGCTACAAGTGCTATTAAACACTGACCTATCTCTCCAGCCCCACACCTCAATTTTGTTCTTTTTTCTTTTTCCTTTAAAAATTTATTTATTTATTTATTTATTTATTTATTTATTTATTTAATTTATATGAGTGTAATGTCCGCACCTATGTTGGTGTACCTGTGTTGTGCAATGCCGCAAGGTCAGAAGAGGGTGTTAGATTCCCCTGGACCTGAAGTTAAAATGGTCCTTAGCTGCCATGTGGGTGCTAGGAATTGAACCCGGGTCCTCTGCAAGAGCAGTTGGTGCTCTTAACTGCTGAGCCATCTCTCCAGCCCCTCTTTTTCCTTTTCTGAGACAGGGTCTCCCTTTTAGTCCCAGATGGCTTGGAGCTCGCTATGTAGACCAGGCTGGCCTTGAACTCACAGAGATCTACCTGCCTCTGCCTCCCAAGTGCTAGGATTAAAGGCATGTGCCATCATGCCCAGTTTCCTTTCCTTTTTTAAAAAAACAAAGTTTGGGGGCTGGAGAGATGGCCCAGCAGTGAAGAGCACCGACTGCTCTTGCAGAGGACCTGAGTTCGATTCCCAACACCCACATGGTGGCTGAGAACCATCTTTAACTCCAGTTCCAGGGGAATCCGACACCCTCTTCTGACCTCTGCAGCATTGCACAACACGGGTGCACAAACCTACATGCAGACAGTCCATTCATACACATAAAAAATAAATAAAAAATTGGGGCTGGAGAGATGGCCTAGCGGTTAAGAGCGCCGACTGCTCTTGCAGAGGACCTGGGTTCGATCCCCAACACCCACATGGCAGCTGAGAACAGTCTTTAACTCCAGTTCCAGGGGAATCCGACACCCTCTTCTGACCTCTGAGGCATTGCACGACACGGGTGCACAAACCTATAGGCAGATAGTACATTCGTACACATACGAAAATAAATAAATTTTTTTTTTCTGTCTTCGAGACAGGGTCTCCCTGTAACCCCAGCTGTCCTGGAACTCACTCTGTAGACCAGGCTGGCCTTGAACTCACAAAGATCCGCCTGCCTCTGCCTCCCAAGTGCTAGGATTAAAGGCGTGCACCACCACGCCCGGCTGAAAATAAATAAATTTTTTTTAATGTTTTTTTTTTATTATTATTTATTTATTTTTAACAAATCTAGGCCCGTGTTCCCGCCCATTCCCCCACCCCGCCAGAGCTCATGCATTCTGCCAAACATGCTTTTCATCTCTTAGTCTTTCTCAATATTTTCCATGGGGAAGTTGACTGTTTTGAGCAGAAGTTCACTGTTTCAGTCAGTTCTTTGATGCAGTCTTTTCTGTTGTTGTTGTTGTTGTTGTTTCCAAAATGCATTACGCCCCACTGCTTTGTACAAAAGCTCAAGGGCGGCCCCTAGACCAAGAATATTTACCAACTGGGTAATTGGCACTAGCATCCACAGATTGAGTGGATACCATTGTCGTATTAGGTTTTTCTGGGACGGTGTGACTTTCCACTCAGCAATTGATGTCCCTAGCTCCAGCCATTTTCCCTGCAAAGCTCGAATAAAAAATAAACAATTTATAAAATAAATAAATAACAAGGTTTATTTTTTTATCACAAGGTTTCTTTTCTTTGTGAGTGTGTGTGTTTTTTTTTTTTTTTTTTTTTTTGACAAGGTTTCATTTTGTAACACTGCTGGCTTCCAACTCATGGCAAGATGGCTGCCTCAGCCTCTGAAATGTTGGGTTTACACATGTACCCCACTGTGCCTGACAGCAATCTCCAGGTCTTATTTAATAACTGGAAAGCAGGAGAGCATGGTGGCATGTGCCTCCAGTACCAGCACTTGGGAGATGGCAGCAGGAGGATCACAAGTTTGAGGCTAGCCTGGGCTACATAGTAAGGCTAGAGTGTAAGACCTTATGTAGAATGAAACAAACAAAAACAATAACTCAGGAGTAGTGGGGCACACTTTTTTTTTGGTCTTTTTGAGACAGGTTCTCCCTTTAGTCTCAGCTACCCTGGAGCTTGCTATGTAGACCAGGCTGGCCTTGAACTCACAGAGATCTGCCTGCCTTTGCCTCCCAAGTGCTGGGATTTAAAGGCATGCACCACCTTGCCTAGCTTGTGGCACACCTTTAATCCCAACACTCAGGAACTCAGGATGCAGGGGCAGGAGGATCTCTGTGAGACTGAGGTCTAACCTGGTCTCCATAGTGAATTCCAGGCCAACAGTGGTTATAGGGAGAACTTGAATCAAAAAAGATTTTTAAAAAAACCAGAAAAACACCAAAAAAAATGAAAAAGATCCAATATGATGCTGAAAATTCTAGCAAAGCCTTTCTTCTGTGATATATTGTTTTGTTTTGTTTTTGAGACACAGTTTTCCTGTAGCCCCAGCTGGCCTGGAACTCACTATGGAGACCAGGCTGGCCTTGATCTTTTGGAAATCCACCTGCCTCTGCCTGCTTAGGTGTATGCCTTTACACTTGGAAATATTTGGTATTTTTGTGTAGAGTTGAAATGAACGTAGGAAAGAGAGACCAGATGGTGATGGTTATGTGTATGTGGCTTATTTTTTTCCAGCTTGAAATTCATCTGGACCCCTTATATGTGCATGTTGGCAGCATTTGGTGTTTGTTCCCCTGAACTTTGGATGACACTTTTAAAGTGGCTTCGATTAAGAACTGTGCACCCAATATTGTTGGTGAGCCATTGTTATTTTGTGTTTAATACTTGTTTCTCTTCCAATTATATAACATAAAATACTAGGGCCATTGAGATAGCTCAGTGCATAAAGGCACCTGCCCTCTAGCCCAGTGCACGATGAGAGAACCCATTCCTATTATCACACACACACACACACACACACACACACACACACAAACAAGTAAATGTAATAAAAATTAAAAATAATATGTCAGTAAATGAAAATTGAATTAGCCTAAATAAATCACTTAATGAGTTGTGGGTAAAAAAAAAATAGACATGATAAACATTAAAAAAAAGTTTTGTTCTTTTCCTTTTTTTTTTTTGACAGAGTCTCCCTACAGCCCCTGCTGGCCCTGAACTCAGAGATCTGCCTGCCTCTGCCTCTGCCTCCTGAGTGTTTAATCTGTATAACTTAAAAACTAAAAGGCAGAAAATGAAATGAATCAGCAGTATGATAGGCCTTTAGGAATTTTTTTTTAAATGCTAAGAATTATTTGTTTAATTTTTTTGTTGTTCTTTTTGAGACAGGGTCTCCCTGGAGCTCCGCTGATCTAGAGCTATGTAGACCAGGCTGGCCTTGAACTCACAGAGATCTGCCTGCCTTTGCCTCCTAAGTGCCAGGGTTAAAGGCATGTGCCACTACACCTGGCTCACAATTTTTATGATAGTTTGGTAGTGGTGGTCTTTTATTTAAAAAAACCTTCTTACTCTGTTACCTAGGCTGGCATCAAACCCCTGGTCACAAATCCCCTTGCCTCAGCTTTCTGATGAACTGAGATTACAGCTACATACCACTGCACTAGCTTTAGGTTTTAGAACATCTTTCTTAGTTTTGCTTAGAACTATGGTATGTTTCCTATGTGAACATTTACATTGTTCCTGCTTGTGTTTGGAATAAAGATAGAGGAAACGTTGATGTCAGGTGTGAAGCTGCCATCTATAATCCCAGCACTGAGAAGACTGACACTGTAGGCTTCCAAATCAGCCCTGGGTGTGCATTGAGATTCTGTCTCCAAGCTCCCCCAAAGCGAGGAGTGCCGAATTATGGCCCAGTGGTGGAATGTTTCCTACCGTTCCTGAGGATCTAGGTTGGATCCCTAGCACTGGGATGTGGGGAGCTCCAGAATACTTAATTAGCAGGTGAAATGTCATGATGGTTAATTTTCCCTGAGTGAGGCTTATCCAACTGTATTCAGATGTTCTGATCCCAGTTATTTCCCCAAATGTGGGAATCTCAATGGTATATTTTTGAGGTAATGAGTGTGAGAGAAGTGTTTATATTCTCTAATTTTTTTTCCCCCTGATGGTTTCTGAAAGAAAGGAGACAACAGCAACAACAAAACAAAACTGAAAACCACCAGAAATAGCAGAATAGGAAGAAGAGGTGTAGGAGAGAAGATGATAAATTATTTTTAAAGTAGTCTTGCTATATTTTTCCTTTTTTTTTTTTTGGTCTTTTTGAGACAGGGTCTCCCTGTAGCTCCGGCTGTCCTGGAACTCGCTATGTAGACCAGACTTGCCTTGAACTCGCAAAGATCCACCTGCCTCTGCCTCCCAAGTGCTAGGATTAAAGGCGTGCACCACCACACCCAGCTTTTTTTTTTTATTACTATTTTTTTTTTTTTTTGAGACAGGGTCTCCCTTTTAGTCCCAGCTGGCCTGGTACTCACTCTGTAGACCAGGCTGGCCTTGAACTCACAGAGATCTGCCTGTCTCTGCCTCCCCAGTGCTGGGATTAAAGGCATGCGCCTTTAAAAAAATATTTTATTTATTATTTTCATTTTATGTCTGAAATGTGTAAGTGTACCCATGTCGTTTAATGCCCAAGAAGGTCAGAAAAGGATATTAGATCCCCTGGAACTGGAGTTATATATGGTTGCTAGCCACCATATGGATGCTGGGAATTGAACCCAGGACCTCTACAAGAACACTCAGTGGTCTTAACTGCTAAACCATCTCCCTAACTCCTATTTTTCATTTTTTTTTTTTTTGAAGACAAGGTCTCTCGGCCTGCAGCACCGAGCTGGCCTTAGAACTCACGTCTGTATGAGGCCGAGGCTAAAGCACTTGAAAATCACAGAGAATCCACTGCCGGTCTTGCGACATCCTGAGGTGCCTAGGATTGAAGGCATGCAGCCACCAATAACCTGGTAACTTAAAAAAAAAAAAGGCTGAGGCGTGTGTGCGCACATGAACAGCCTAATGCTAGTCTCAGAGGCAGAGGCCAAGTGGATCTTTGATGAGTTCAAGGCACAGCTGGTCTACAGCGTGAAGTTCCAGGAACAGCTTAGGACTACAAGTGGAGCCCCTGTTGACCTTGAAAATGACCAAAACAAAAAAAGAAAAAAAAGTAGACAAAAGAGGAGGGGGGGGGTTTTCTTAGCAAACCAGTAAAATAATGAGTTGGGGCTTAAAAGTGAAATCAAAAGACCGAGGTCCAGGTGCGTGCCAGGGAGCAGTTGGCGCCCTTAACCGCTGAGCCATCTTTCTAGCCCGCATTTTTCATTCTTAATCCAAGAAGAATTTATATATTCTCATTTTAACGTAATAGTATATTAATAGGGGTTGGAGAGATGGCCTAGTGGTTAAGAGCGCTGACTGCTCTTGCAGAGGACCCAGGTTTGATTCCCCAGTACCCACATGGCAGCTGAGAGCCGTCTTTAACTCCAGTTCCAGGGGAATCCGATACCCTCTTCTGACCTCTGTGGCATTGCACTACACGGGTGCACAAACCTACATGCAGACAGTACATTCATACACATACGAAAATAAATAAAATTAAAAAAAAGTATATTAATATATGTTAGCTATTTTTCCTGTGTTGTTTCACTACCCTTTTTCTGTTGTTAATTCTTCATGTTGAACTTGTAAGCTCTTTATAACAGGGCTCTGGCAAAAGTTTCTCATGTTTGGTCTGGAGGGATGGCTCAGTGTTTAAGAGCTAGTATTGCTCTTGTAAAAGACCAAGTTTGGTTCTTGGTACCCATATTGGCTCACAACTGCCTGTGACTCCAGCTCCAAGGGGGTTCTAATGCCTGTAGCTTCCAAGGACACCTGGACTCATGTGCACAAACTCACCCACAGATACATATATACATAAATTAAAAATAAATTTTAAAGGGCCTGGCATGGTGATGCAGGCCTTTAATCCAAGCACTCTGGAGGCAGAGGCAGGCAGATCTCTGTGAGTTCAAGGCCAGCCTGGTCTACATAGCGAGTTCCAGGCCAACCTGGGCTAAAAGGATACCCTGAGTCAAACAAAATTTGTTTTTAAGTTTCCCCTGGGTATTTGCTATTTGAAATATTAGTATGAACATTAATTTTGCTGTTATATTTTGTTTTCTTTATTTTCTTTCCCCTTTTTTTTTTTTAAAGACAGAATCACTTTATGTAACGTGGAGTAGCTTCAAACTCTCCACCCTCTTGCTTCACCCTTCTCAGTTTTGGGATTTCGGGCAGCCATAAGTTGAAATCAACTAAGCATTAACTTTTTTTTTTTTTGTCTTTTCAAGACAGGGTCTCCCTGTAGTCCCAGCTGTCCTGGAACTCCGTAGACCAGGCTGGCCTTGAACTCACAAAGATCCACCTGCCTCTGTCTCCCGAGTCCTAGGATTAAAGGCATGCGCCACCACGCCCGGCAGCATTAACTTTTTATAATGGTCTACCTTAGATTTATATAGTAAATATATCTCTACCAGCAGCTTAATATGTATGAAATACTTTAATCTTCACTCATCTCACTTTGTGAACTAGATTCATGCTGATTTCACTTTCTCAGACTGAATTTATAGCTACAAGGATATTCAGCTGGTCATGCTAATAATACCTCTAAAGTATATTCTTTTTTATATACTTTCTTTTATTATCATAAAGTATATTCTAAACTCCTTTTGTTTTAATATTTTTAGGCCCTTATTCTGAGTATGGCTGTTCCCACTATTATAGGTCTCAGTTTGTGGAAAGAGGTAAGAAAACCAGTTTTTTCTATTATGAAAATGTACTTATCTATAAGGTAGTAATAAGTTTATATAGATGTATAGGAAGCTTATAGCAAGATACTGTCCTGACAAAGCCTGCTATCACCTTTTTTCTTCACCCTAAATAGAAGAGCCAAAACTTTTTTTCTGAGCGTTCCTGCCTGGCTTGGAACTTACTCTGGTCTTCCTGCCTCAGCCTCTCACATACTGCGCTGACACCTGTATGCCGCCACAGCTAGCTCACAATATTTGTGGAATGCCGTCTGATGCACTCTTCTATAGTCTAGTGCCATTGTTGATTCAGTTTGTAATTGACAAAGAAGGGGCTGGAGAGATAGCCTAGAGGTTAAGAGCACCGACGCTCTTGCAGAGGACCCGGGTTCGATCCCCAGCACCCACATGGCGGCTAAGAACCGTCTGTAACTCCAATTCCAGGAGAACTCCAGTTCCAGGGGAATCCGAGACCCTCTTCTGACCTCCGCGGCATTGCACGACACGGGTGCACAGACCTGCATGCAGACAGTACATTCATACACATACAAAAAATAAATAAATAATAAAAAAAAATTAAAAAAAAAGAAAATTACCGAATAATATGTAGGTCTTAATATTTCAGTATATTTTGGGAAGTCAGATTTTAATATCTATGAAATGATAAGAATTTTTTGGCTTAACATAATGCAATAAACCTAATTGCCAATATACCTGCAAAATACTTGTTCTGAAATTTATGTATGTATGAATGACATATAATTTGGTACCAATAAAATTATTTATTGAGTCTAAGTATGAGTTAACTATAAATAGATTATATGGATTAAAAAGAATGAATAGGTCCATGAAAGAGAGCAGAGACCTGATAGTTTTGCCATGAGCATAGTATGTAATATCATTTGCCTTAAGTTAGTCTTTTAGATTACTCTACAACAGTGTTAAACTTCTAGTTACTTACAACTTTTGGGTATTTTGTTTTGCATTTTAGTTTTTTCCAAGATTAATTACAGAATTAACGGAACTACAGGAATTCTATGACCCAGATACAGTGGAACTTATGACGTGGATAAAGTAAGGACCAAATTGCCCAAGACTATTGCTACAGTATTAACTAATTATTGCATGTTCTCTAACAGAGTCAAAGAAAATCCTAAATTAATTATTTTTTACATTCTTGTAAAACTTGGGAATCATTAGTTTAAAGGTCTAATTTTCTAATTAAACTCACCTTAATGTTGAAAATACAACATTGATAACTATGACCTTGGAGGATTCTTACTGCCACATACCAGAAATGTAGAATAAACAGGAACAGACATCCTTTTATTTAGTCTTAGGTAGAAGGTGAATAACTCAGGGGCTCACAGAAGACTGTACTGTCAGTGAGAACTTCTAATAACAAAATATCCAAAAGAGACATTATCTCTGTGTCAGCACCACTTACAACAACAAAAAGTCAAATTCACTTCTGAATTTTTTAGTAGTGGATTTGAATTCATATGGGTTACAAGTTTGAAATTATACTTATTTCATCCAGGAACCCTGAATTAATGACATGACCATAAAGAGTTGTTCTGAGATATGTGGTACACCCTCAACTCAGGTTATATGGAATTCCATAAATAAATTACATATGGAAACAATTGTGCATAGCAAATACCAGCTGTTATTTGTGATAGATAACTATAATTGTTAATGATAATAAAATTAACGTTCTTTATTTTTGCTGTTCAGTAGACTCTTACAAACTTTAGTGGCTTATAATCAATCAGTGTTTATTGTTTTGCAAATTTTTGAGAATCACCAGGTGGTATGGACAGTGGGGAGCATTCTTCTGGCCTGGCCAGCGTAGGTGAGAGTAGGTAGTCTGGCATGCATTTGCCTGTCTGTGTTTGCCTAAGTGTCAGTTGAGGGATTCACATTAACTTGACCCATGATCTAGTGGTACATGGGCTTTTGTATGAGGTAGTAGTGGAGTTTCCAAGAACAGAGTGGGCACAGTTCATTGTTAAGCATGTTATAGGTCTGTCTACAGCATTTTGCTATCATCCTTTTGACTCAGCAAATCACATTGCCAAGCTCAGCATTTCCCTCCATGATCATAGCTAGAGTCAGAATTATTGCAGCCATTTTTGTTCCCCCAAATGAGGATACCCCTGGATAGAGACATTTAAGTAGTATATTGAAAAAAATGTTACAGATGTAGTAAAGAAAACAAAACAAGGGAAAGGGTTGAAAGTTTTTTTTGTAGCTGGGCGTGGTGGCGCACGCCTTTAATCCTAGCACTTGGGAGGCAGAGGCAGGCGGATCTTTGTGAGTTCGAGGTCAGCCTGGTCTATAGAGTAAATTCCAGGACAGCTAGAGCTACAGGGAGACCCTGTCTCGAAAAGACCAAAAAAAAAAAAAAAAGTTTTTTTTGTGTGTGTGGGGTCTTTTGTTGGTGTCTTTGAGACAGTGTCTCCTTGTAGCCCCAGCTAACCTTGCTTTGTAGACCAGGCTGGCCTTGAACTCAGAGATATCTGCCTGCCTCTGCCCTCTGAGTACTGGGGTTAAAGGTGTGCGCCACTAGGCCCAGAAGAAACATGTTTTTTTTTTTTTTGTTTTTTGTTTTTTGTTTTTTGTGTGTGTGTGTGTGTGTGTGTGTGTGTGTGTGTGTGTGTGTGAGTGTACTGTCTTCGTGTAGGTAGGTGCACCTGTGTCATGCAATGCTACAGAGGTCAGAAGCGGGTGTCAGATTCCCCTGGAACTGGAGTTAAAGACAGTTCTTAGCCCCCATGTGGGTGCTGGGAATCAAACCCCAGTCCTCTGCAAAAGCAGTTGCTGCTCTCAACACCTGAGCCATCTCTCCAGCCCAAAACAGTTTTTAAAAAGCTTGGAAGAGCCAGGCTGGAGAGATGGCCTAGCGGTAAAGAGCACTGACTGCTCTTGCAGAGGACCCCGGTTCAATCCCCAGCACCCACATGGCGGCTGAGAACCATCTTTAACTCCAGTTCCAAGGGAATCCAATGCCCTCTTCTGGCCTCTGCGGCATTGCGAGACACGGGTGCACAAACCTACATGCAGACAGTATATTTATACACATACAAGAATTAAAAAAAAAAAGAAAAGCTTGGAAGAGCCATGCCTGGTGGCTTGTACCTATAATTGGAGGACTTGGAGGGCTGATGCAGGAAGATCTCTGTGATTTTGAGAGCAGCCTGAGCTACAGAATAAGACCCTGTTTTTTAAAAATATTTTTTAAAATTTTTATTTATTTTTTATGTGTATTAATGTATGTAGGTTTGTGCACCTATGTCGTGCAATGCTGCGGAAGTCAGAAGAGGGTGTCAGATTCCCCTGGAAGTGGAGTTAAAGATGGTTATCAGCTGCCATGTGGGTGCTGGGGATCGAACCTCGGTCCTCTGCAAGAGCAGTCAGCACTCTTAACTGGTAGGCCATCTCTCCAGCCCGAATTTTTTTTAAAGAATAGGTATATAGAAATGAGACCAGGTCCTAGTATAAGGTCTTATTATTATAAAGGCATTTCCTTGTATGTCTAAAAATTGTTTTTAAGGCATTCAGCAGTTAAGAGTACTGACTACTCTTACAGATGACCCAGATTCAATTCCCAGCATCCAGATGGCAGCTAACAACTGTCTATAACTCCAGTTCCAGGGAAATCTGATGCCTTCTTCTGACCATCCTGTATACTGCATGGCATGGGTACACTTAACACCATGCAGGCAATACACACATAAAAAAAATTAAAATAGTACAAGCCTTTAATCCCAGCACTTGGGAGGCAGAGGTAGGTGGATCTCTGTGAGTTTCAGGCCAGCCTGATCTACGTAGGATGTTTCAGGACAGTTGGAGCTACAGGGAGACCCTGTCTCAAAAAGACCAAAAAAATTTTTTTAATAATACAATATTATAAAATAAAAAATAGCCGGGTGTGGTGGTGCACGCATTTAATCCTAGCACTTGGGAGACAGAGGCAGGCGGATCTTTGTGAGTTCAAGGCCAGCCTGGTCTACAGAGTGAGTTCCAGGACAGCTGAGGCTACAGGGAGACCCTGTCTCAAAAAGACCAAAAATAAATAAATAAATAAATAAAATAAAAAATTGTTCTTAGATCACCTTAACTAATGCCATAGTACATAATGTTCATTTGCAGTTTCCATTGGAAAACATGACAGTACAGCATTGTGTTGTCATTAACAAAAGAAAAAGTTGCATCTTGTGATTTCGTATGTGTTCAAAACCAGGACAAAGCCTGAACAATTGGATATTGGATAATTGGACATTTATCTGAGTGTAATTATTTTGTCTTATGTCTGTTTCCTCACTTCCTTCCATCTGGACAATGGCCATGTGCCCTCACTTCCAGAGCTTAGCATTATCCAAAGCATACAGTAGCCAGATGCTGAGTAGGGCATGCTTAGGGTGAATAAATAAAGGCAGTGCTGGAGACAGAGCTCAGTGGGAACACACACACACACACACACACACACACACAAACGCCAGAAATTTTTTTAAATAAAGGGAGGACAGTGAGATCAGAATCAAGAATATACTATGTCAGAGCCGGCGTGGTGCCGTACATCTTTAATCCCAGCACTCCAGAGGCAGAGGCAGAGGTAGGCAGATCTCTCTGAGTTCAAAGCCAGCCTGGTCTACAGAGTGAGTTCCAGGACATCTGGAGCTACAGGGAGATCCTGTCTCAAAGACACCAAAAAAAAAAAAAAAAAAAAAAATTTCTTTATCTTCCGGACTCAGAATAGTTGTCAGCATATACTAGGTGTTGAGTCCATTTACATTAATGAGTTTTTAAGTGAAATGAACTGAAGCAGACATTGAAATCTAAGTGTACTACTGTACATTATAAGTTGCCTGATATTTCAGAGTTGATATAAATCAATGATCTTCATAGCGTATTTGCTTTTTTTGTATCATCTTTTGGTTGTTTACAGAAGGCAGGCACCTGTTGCAGCTGTGTTTGCAGGAAGCCCACAGTTAATGGCTGCCATTAAATTGTGTACTGGATGGATGGTGACAAGCTTGCCTCTTTACAGTGATGATGATCTTCTCAAGAGAAATGAAAATGTAAGACATTTTAAATTCTTCATTTGGCTCTCTTTTTTACAATACTCCACAGTTTTGTATATATGTATAATATATTATATATATTGGTCTGTTTGAGACAGGGTCTCCCTGTAGCCCCAGCTGTCCTGGAACTCACTATGTAGACCAAGCTAGCCTTGAACTCACAGTGGTCCGCCAGCCTCTGCCTCCTAAGCTCTGAGACTACAGATGTGTGCCACTGTGCCCAGCTAGTTTTGTATAGTTCTATACTGACACACATTCCTAATTAGCTTGGAAAATCCAAATAATTTTAGAAGCCATATACTTTCATTATTATTATATTATTATTTTATTATTATTATTTTGTTTGTTTTTGGCTTTTTGAGACACAGTCTGCCTGGAGCCCCAACTGGCCTGGAACTCTCTATGTAGACCGAGCTGACCTTGAGCTCTCTGCCTCTAAGTGCTAGGATTAAAGGTGTGCGCTACCATGTCTAGTTACACTTTTTTTTCTTTTTTTTTCACATTTATTTATTTATTTATTTATTTATTTATTTATTGAGTGTTTTTGTTCGCTTTTATTTTTAAAAGTTGGGAAGGTGGGACAGGAAGATTACTGCAAGTTTGAGGCCAGCTTGGGCTACATAGTGAGTTCCAGGTCAGCAGAGGTACATAGCAGCACCTTGTCTCAAAAAAGGCAAGGAAAACAAAGAAAAAAATGTTGTATGATATATTTAACCAAGATAAATACTAAATTTTTTGTTTTGTTTTTATTGGTCTTTTTGAGATAGGGTTTCCCTTTAGTCCCAGCTGGCCTGGCGCTCGCTATGTAGACCAGGCTGGCCTTGACTAAGTTCTTTGTTTTATGAATAATTGTGGCAGAGAGAAGCTGCATTATGGCAGTGCCTGAACAAAGACAGCCTGACCCTGGCATCAGTTAAACCAGGAGTAAGCCTGATTTGTTCAGAGAACTTGTTCCTTCCCTTAGAACTATCCCATGAACAAAAGACTTGCTTTCTATCTAGTGAAACAGTACATCCACCACGGCACTGGAAAGAAATGAGGAACTTTTTTTTTTTTTTGAGACAGGGTTTTTGAGAGCTGGCTTGGAACTTGCTCTGAACACACAAAGACCTGTCTGCCTTTTTTTTTTTTCCACTGGATTTATGGATAGTTGTTAATCATCATGTGGGTGCTAGGAACCAAACCTGGATTCTCTCTAAGAGCAACCAGTGCTCTTAATTGCTGAGCCACCTCTCCAGTCCAGAGGAACCTGTCTTCTGAAATAATTTTCTCTTTATGATCCCTACTGACCCAGAATAGCACACCTAACCAACCACGATATGTGTTCTCAGTCTAGTCCCATCTATTATTTGTAACATGAACAGGGGATAATTCATTGCTTCCTAGGATATGACCTTGTTTCAGCACTGATAATTTTCACAACATACCCATACACGTACATTATTCTGAGTCAAAAGCAAGGAAGGGTCAGGCGTGGTGGCGCACGCCTTTAATCCCAGCACTGGGGAGGCAGAGCCAGGCAGATATTTGTGAGTTCAAGGCCAGCCTGGTCTACAGAGTGAGTTCCAGGACAGCTGGGACTACAGGGAGACCCCATCTCAAAAAGACCCAAAAGAAAAAAAAAAAAACAAAAACAGGCAAGGAAGGGTCCTGAGGGATTAAAGCTCTATGTTTAGCTTACCAGAGGAGCCCATAGCCTAATAAGATTGTTGACATGGTAAGCAACCTGAGGTAGTATTAAAAGATCTCAAAACCACACAAGTTTTAGTCTGGTTCCAGGATTAGGTAAGGTTCTACTTGTAGTAGGAGGCATTCCCAGAAAAGGCGATTGAGGAAGAAAACCCTCCTGTTTACCCGTAGCCCCCCCATGCATGCTCACACCTGTGCATGTGCACGCACACACACATATATATACACAAAAAATTTTAGTTTATCTAGGCATGCTAGCATTCCTATAATTCTGGTTCTTTTGGAGATGGAGAAAAGAGGATTGAAATTTCAGGATCAGACTAGGCAATTAAGCAAGACCCTGTTTAAAAAAAAGTCTCAGCTGGGCGCGGTGGTGCACACCTTTAATCCCATCACTCGGGAGGCAGAGGCAGGCGGATCTCTGTGAGTTCAATGCTAGCTGGGACTAAAAGGAAGACCCTGTCTCAAAAAGACCAAAAAAAAAAAAAAAAGGTCTGGCCTAGTGATAGTGTTTGCCAAGGATTCACAAGTCCCTGAGTTCAATCCCTAGCTTTGCAAAAAATACATAAACAAACTGTTAGGGGCAGGCCAGAAAGAGTTCATCAGAAGGAAAGGGTTAACTGTGGAGAGCAGGTCTCTAGCTGAAGCAGGTCTGGTTCCCATGGCTGCTCCCTCCCACGTGACTTCACCTGCTCCCATGACCACCCCTCCTGTCTGACCACAACTGCAGGAGGACATTTCCTGCTGCTCTGCTCCTGCGTTCTCCTTCCCAGAGCTACCTGAGGCTGCAGCAAGGTGTGTTGTACTCACGAGGGGATGAACTTGGAATTTTGGGTGTAAAGTTAGTTTTCATAGACTGCTTGTTGCACAGTATGGAGAATCTCTGGTTGTGGAACACAATTGCTATATAATTACATTATAAAATTCTTTGTTTTTTTTTTTTTTTTTTTGGTCTCCTGTACCCCAGCTGTCCTGGACTTCGCTCTGTAGACCGTGCTGGCTTGAACTCAACAAGATCACTGCCTCTCAGTGCTAGGATTAAAGGCAAGTCCACACCCAGCTCATTTAATAATTCTTAAAGTTGAATAGTATTCATTCACCACATCATACACAAGGTTTTTTAGAAGCTTAATTTTGGTGAGCAGTTTATATGAAGGTTGTACTGACACAGAGTCAAGAACATACATTTTATCATACACAGACATAACTTGGGAAGAAAATTGTATATGTCCATGTAATGGTCATAGATTTCCTAAATGCTATAATTGATATACAGAGTTGTTAACAAGTATAATCAGACCATAGACCACACAACTTTTGTCCACACATTCATTTGCTAAAGATCTCATCTCAGTAGATTTGTATTGATACAGATCACATACCATTGCTGTAGACTATGTTTTCATTCTCTAGAGATGTCATTAAAGCATACATCCCTTGGTCCGAGGGTGTGGGCGACTGATTATAAATCCCATGCTGGGAGGAACAGAGACAGCGGATCTTGGTGATTAAGGCCAGCCTGGTCTACAGAGTGAGTTTCCAGGTCAGTCTGGGACTGACAGGAGACCTGTCTTCAAAAAAAGACACATAAAAATAAAATAAAATGAAAAAAAAAAAAATAAAGCATACACCGCCAAGTCCATTTCCGGGAATGGGGTGCTTATCACGTCTTGTCGTACAACGTCATTGATGTCTATACACTTTAGTTTAAAAAACTATGAACTGTTATTGAAATATTTTTTTTTTTTGTCTTTTGAGACAGGGTCTCCGTAGTACCCAGCTGTCCTGGGAACTCACTCGTAGTACCAGCTGGCCTTGAGCTATCGCAAGATCGCTGCCATCTCATCCAAGTGGCTAGTATAAAGGCGTGCGACACGCGCACTTTATGAAATATATTTAACAAGTGATGGACAAATTATATCTCTATTTTGTACTGAAGGCTATCCATAACTAAACTCACAATACAATAATTAAAGAAGTTTCATCAAGTGAAATATGCTAAAAAGAATAGGTATAGAAAGATCAGATCCCTACCAAGGCAGTACAAAGACCAAGACAATTTAGTAATGAAAATAACAAACAAAAATTAGGCTGTTTTCATTGGAGGAAAGAGATTGAGTTGTATAGGAATCAGGGGAGCCATAGTACCTAGTTTAAGTGCCAGAGTATAGGATGATTCTAAAATTGTCTCTGGTCAGAAGAGAAGAGAACCTGAGCTGTCAGAAGCCGGCTAAGTAATAAAAAAGAAACAAACAATTGTCTTTAACCAAAAATCAGGTCTTCAAGCCGGACGTGGTGCACACGCCCTTTAATCCTAGCATTGGCGAATGAGAGGCAGGTGGGAGTCTTTGTCGAGTTCAAGTGCCCTGGTTACAGAGTGAGAATTCCAAGACGTGGGGAAGGGAGACCCTGATCGAAAGACCAAAAAAAAAAAAAAAAAAAAAAATCAGTTTTCAGAGTCTGGAAACATGGAAAACGAGTAGAGTATATTCGACTTTAAAAGCATTATTTGGAGATAAATCCAGCTTTTTTTAATTTTATTTTATTTTATATTTTGTATCATCATGAAATTGTCCGTATGTAGTATTGCTGCGTCTCCATGTCATGCAATGCCGTAGGTCAGAAGAGGGGTTCGGATATCTCATGGAACATGGTCTAAAAAGGTTCGAGTAACAACTTTCATATAGTCCGGGGACGAACCCGGGACCTTTCAAGCTATCGATTCATGACCTGAACAATAACCTTATAACCAATCAGATAATAAATAATAAATAAATAGTTTTTTTTTTTTTTTTTTAAAAGAAGGGAATTCAGGATAGGATTAGGATGTGTTTACAACAGGCAGGAGTCAATCTGATAGTTGGAAGCCAGTTGGTACAATACATGTACGGGCTGCTAGGTAGCTATTGATATGTGGTCTTGCCTCATTATAAAATAGTCTGATAACAAAAAAATAAACAATAAAACAAAACCTGGCTTACGCTTTAATACACTTAGACTCTGGAGGCAGAGGCAGGAGATCTCTGTGAGTTAAAGCAGCCTGGTCACACTGAGTTCCAGATAGTGGGGCTGCGCGAACCATGTTCAAAAAGAACAAAGAAAAAAAAAATTATTACCATGATTGGTCAGTTTCTGTCCATTACTTTGAGAGCTACTAAATCTAGATATAATAGTCATAGGTTCTTGCTTCTATTAGAATTATATTATAAAACACAATAAATTAGCAATTAAATACTTAAAAAGAGTTTCGGAGTCAATTTGAAATGTTTTTCTGCCGGACCTCCAAGTAGGTGTATCAGCCAGGCAAATAAAATCATACAGCTGTAGTTATATAGTGGGATCCGGCCTGCCTTGCTGGGTAGAGGATTTCTCCACCGGATCCATATTGCTGTGTCTGGGTAAGCTGTCCCCAGTGTTTTGAGAAACTATTGTAATGTACATTTTTGGAAAAATTAAAATATTTAATGTTTAGATAAATCCCTGCAGTGCAGTGAGCTGCGGTACAGTCCTCTCCCTTTTTTGTTTTTGTAAAATGGTCGTTAGGGATGAAAGTGTAGAAGCAAGGCCCATTGTTCGTTGTGACTGTTAGGTAGTCCACAGGGTTGAAAAACATTGTATAGATAGAAATTGTAAATGTTTGACTCTGAAAGTCGAACCTCTCCTCCACAGGCGCCCCCCTTTTCTCGGGAGGAAAAGGAGGGGAGGAGGTTCTCGATAGAACTTTCCAAGACCCAGGAGCCTGAGCACATTTTATCCCCCAAAACACTCTTTGTAATTGGTGTGTTCAAGGTTATACGCCCTTTTCTGCACTGAAAACATCACCTCTACTCCCGGTGCAGGGCGAGTAAGCCCCACCACATCAACACACAATTATTATTTGGCGCCACATTTTTCTTACTGGTTCTAATATGCTTGAATTATCTACAGCTGGAGCTGAACTCTGAGCCAATCTGAACTGTGACTACAAAGGATTGCCTCGTCTGCACCCCTCATATGGGATTAAAGGGTGTGCCGCCACAACCCGGATCAAGCAACAAAACTGCACCACCACAGAACAAAGCTAGATAATCCAAAGAGCAGTTACATTTGAAACAAACACAAACCATAAATAGGAATTATTAAACAGTCAGCTCTGAGGCATGATTTCTATAAGAACTTCATGTTTTGTGAGAAATCAGAGACAAAATATTTAGATGTTGCATTTGTCTTTAGACGTTGAAAGAGTGTATACAGTGGTGAGATCATTATTTCACAAATTTGTTGATAGATAATCCAATAATTTTTGTTGAAATCTGAACCAATGTTTCTAGCTTTGTAATATAAATTTGCGTCTATAAAGATGGAAGGGCCAGTCCACCATTAGAGGCAATTTCTTTATTATCATGTCTGTTAACAAAATATTATAAAATAAAGTACACCATCATAACCATGTCACTGCTCATACATACATACATATTTGTTAGGTGACGTAAAAGAAAGCCATATCGTTGATGTCCAATGAAAAACATGAAATTTTAATTGTTTATAGGTTAAGTTTTACTAATTAGATATAAATGTCACTATAACCCATAAAACAGCTGAGATCAATATGCGACCTTGTTAGGCCATTTGACGTGAAACATTGCTTTAATGCTAATACTCAAGTTTACTATTCTTTCCCTATCCTGTCCTTCTGGTAATTATCCTAAAGTTGTCCTTTTGCTAATACTAACTGGACCCTATTTTATTACAAATCTACAGATTGAGGAATCCAAAGTAGACAGAGCCAAAGGTTGTTTTGTAGTCTTCGAAATGATTCCATCTTGGTCTTGCTATTATAGAGACTTTTGGAAAGAATAATAATTATATCATAACCACACAATTAAAACTCATATAATTATCAATTAATTAATCACTAACATGTATTTAAACAATAATTGGTCAAATAGCACCAACAATGAACAATCTATATAGATGAGATATTTATCATTATTATCAATAATTATAATTTAAAAACAATAACTCACACTATTAATAAAATACTATACTAATATAACACAATCTATCATTAAACTGAATAGTATGCATACTTATAAACCCATTTATATAAAATTGTTACACCTAAGGGGTATAACAACTTTATTTGTTATGTTAGCTAAATAGATTTAAACCTTAGGACTATAATGAATTAAAGCAGGCTCACTTCACTCACCTACACAACAATTAAGCTTGAAGATGGGCCTAAAGGGCATAAAACAGTCTTATTCAAAGAATTTAGAAATAACAAAATATCAATTTAAACGTTATAAAGAGATTTTACATAACGTTTTAAAAAAAGACAATTTATCAGGACCAAGTTTTGTTTTGTTAGAACTTCCAGGCCTGTAAATAATCTTTAGACTTGATAAACATGCGATACACAACTTGGTAAATGAGTCACAATCGCCCAGAGGATTGGAAAAAGGCTGCATTTTAACACAAAGAACTGCCCACTAGGCTTTTGTCTAGAAGGCACAGCCCTTCCCCACAAGCATCGCTGTTCCCAGAGAGGAGAGAGGGCACACGAAAAACATTGGATTAAAACAGTACTATATTGACACACCATCCTTAGAATTTACAACTCAATATGTCAGGACAGAACTAATTTAGTGACCCCCATCCTTTTCAACCTCGCGAAGGCCGGATGGTCGGGAGAGTCAGAGATTCCTCAGAAAGGTGTTCTGCTCTAGGAGCAACTTATCTGCCTCAAACCAAGTAGGGGAAGGATGAAGGCCCGTGGTAGTTGGACACTCAAGGGCGTCCAGCTGTATCTCTCCCCTGAGACCAGGGGATCTCTCACCTCCTTCCGAAGCCTGAAATCACCAACTCAGAGGTGGAAGGAGAAGCCCAAGGGTCCTGCTCAGCGGAGAATTTCTCCTTTCTCTTGCCAGCTGTTTCATGCCCCACGATTCCACAGGAAGAAGGTTGCCCCTCTTACCAGGGCAGAAAGGTATGATGGTCCAGGCAGGCTCCGGACCTGCATCGTCAATTCTAACCTCCCAATGGATTTTAACATCAATCCATGCTTAGCGCTGGGTCTTATTCTTCCTGTGCGTTTCCCATGAGGGGTACACTTACCAAAGACTGATTGCCCAGCCATATTGTCTGCCATTAGAGGTCTCGTGGTCTTGAGCCCACTTGGCGCCAGATGCGGGTATAGAGGGGTGTGGAAAGACCACCTCTCAGCTTCCTCGCCACGAAAATCTTTACTAACTGTTGGGCCTCGAGAGTGGGCTGGGAGGGTAAGTGCGATGCCGAACCTAAAGCACCACGGAGGGAGACGAGTCAAGCTCAAAGTGATTACAGCTCAAAGACTCACTTATTTGCAGGCTCACAAAGGTTTATAAAGCTGTGCTGGCTTCCCCACGGCATACGTCTCTTCAACTAGTCTTTTATAGGAGGTTAATTACAATCCCTAATTAATCCAATCCTTCCTTCTAGCGTATCCCTAATTATACATGTTAGTACACCGGAAGCTAGCATTCCTTGCTCGGTATGGGCGGAGTGAGTTCGGAAATCCTAGCACAGGATTTCTTTTGTCCTACAGGCCCATTTTCTCGGCATTCATGCCGTCAACTTTTTTTAATTTTTAAAATTTTATTAATTTTTTTTATGTGTGTGAGATATATGTCTGATGTAGGTTGTGCCCCAAGTCGTGCAGTGCCATGGAGTCAAGAAGAGGGCGTCAGATTCCCCTGAACTGGAGTTAAAGATGGTCTTCTCATCACCATGTGGGTCGCTGGAAAGTCGACTGGGTTCCTTGCATGAGTAGTTGGTGATCTTAACCGCTGAGCCATCTCTCCAGACCCAGACTTTATGTTTATTAAGACAAAGTACACATGACAGTTTGTTTTCATTTGATAGATTTTTCTTAACATGTGATTTTAGAATATTTATTATTTGTTCAGAGTTCTAGATAAATTCTAATTAAACACTCAGAGTTTATGTTTATGAGTTTGGCTCTAAATAGTAACATTTTTTTTTTATCAAAGCTTCGTCTTTGGTATCTAGTACATGGCATATACTGAATAATTGTATTTAATCAGAATCCAGATAGGACATCACAAATTATTAAGTTCAACACTATCATAATCTCTAAGTTTATAATATATGATAATTTTGTATAATCCTTTAACCAGTGATTACAGATGATTTTGCTGCCTATTGGACAGTTGGAGTGCTGGAGTGTTTCTGTTGTTATAGGTAGAGGTAGAGATGCTCGTGAGCAGTCTAGCATATGAGAGAAGGGCTGCGGCTAAGCATCCTGCAGTGGCCCACTGGCCTCTCTCTTTTCCAGTAATAGAAATTGGCCAAACCTCAGTTACCTGAAGTTGAGAAACTGCTCTAGTCTCTCAATAATGTTGTCATTGCACGGAAAAAAAAATTAAGCGCTAAGAGTCTGTAAATTTCCTAACATTAGTAAATCAAAAATGTTTGTGAGAATTATCATTAGTTTTCAATGGGAGTTCTATCCCATTTGAAATTATTTAAGCATACAAAATGATGTCATCATTTCTTTTTTCAAATCTTTTTTTTTTTTTGGCCTTTTCCAAGACAGGTCTCCCTGTAGCCACTAGGGTCTGAACACACTACTGTAGACCAGGCCTAGGCCTTGAACTACAGAGATCACACTGCCTGCCTCCACGAGTGGTTAGATAAAGGCAATGAACCACTAAGCCCGATTTGGGCATTTTATTTTGATTTAATAACATTCTCTTAGTTTGTTTCAGGTTCAGATGCCAGCCATTGTAGTTAGGCACAAAAATTTTCATTTTTATTTTATGATATAGTTTTTGCCTGCATTAGTAAGTGTATCATGTCTGCAATGTTCTTGAGGTCAAAACGAGGGATTCTAACTGGAGTTATAGAGTTGTTAGCTGCATGTGGTTGCTGAGAATCGAACTNCAGTTTCACTCAAGGAGAACTAAAGAAGCTAAAGAATAAGGGTATCAGGGAAACATTTCAGTCCTACCAAGGCACAGTACAAAACCAAGACACCTTTAGTAATAGACAATACCAAAAAAAATTTTAGGCTGTTTCATTGGAGGGAAGAGATTGCAGTTTATAGGAATCCAGGGGAGGCCATATGCTACTGTTTAAGTGCCAGAGTATGGATGATTCTTAAATTGGTCTCTGGTCAGAGAGACAGGAACCTAGCTGTCAGAAGCCTGGCTAAGTAGCAAAAAGGAAAACAAACATCTGTTTTAACCAAAAATCAGGTCTTCAAGCCGGACTGTGGGTGGCACACGCCTTTAATCCTAGGCACTTGGAGCAGAGGGCAGGTGGATCTTGTGAGTTCAAGGCAGCCTGGTTTTACAGAGTGAATTCCAAGACAGCTGGGGCTACAGGGAGACCCTGTATCGAAAAGACCAAAAAAAAAAAAAAAAAAAAAATCAGGTCTTCAGAGGTCTGGAAAACAGGAAACTGAAGTTAGAGTACCTGCAACTTTAAACAGTTTAATTTGGAGATCAAATCCAGTCTTTTTTTAAATTTATTTTTATTTTTATTTTTGTATGCATATGAAAGTACTGTCTGCATGTAGGTTTGTGCACCTGTGTCATGCAATGCCGTGGAGGTCAGAAGAGGGTGTCGGATTCTCATGGAACTGGAGTTAAGAATGGTTCTCAGCTTTCATATGGTTGCCGGGGATCGAACCCGGGTGTTCTTAACTGCAAGCTATCTCTCCAGCCCTGAAGGCAATACACTTATACACATCAGATAAAAATAATAAATAAAATATTTTTTTTTTAAAAAGAATGTGGAATTCAGGTAGGTTGGGTGTGTTGACAAAGGCAGGGGCAGATCTCTGTGAGTTGGAAGCCAGTCTGGTCTACATATCAAGTTCAGGGCTGGCCAGGGCTATATAGTGAGATCTTGCCTCAAAAAACAAAAACAAAATAACAAAACAAAAAACCCCTGCCCCTTTAATCCCAGCACTCTGGAGGCAGAGGCAGGAGGATCTCTGTGAGTTCAAGGCCAGCCTGGTCTACATACTGAGTTCCAGGATAGGTGGGGCTGCAGCGAGACCCTGGCTCAAAAAGACAAAAAAAAAAAAAATCTTATTCAGACTTGGTCAGGAGTTCTGTCCATTACTTTGAGTGAGCTACTAAATCTAGATATAATAGTCATAGTTCTTGCTTCCTATTTAGAATTAAATTATTAAAACACAATAAATTAGCAATTAAATTACTAAAAGAAGTTTCCGGGAGGTCATATTTGATGTTTCTTGCCGGGACCCAGATAGGTGTATTCGAGTCTATTGGCATAATACAGCCGAATCCTCAGCCTGTAGTTATAAGTGGGTCCGGGCCTCGCCATTGCTGGGTTAGAGGATCTCTCCACCGGACCTGTATTGCTGGTGTCTGGGGTAACTGTCCCCAGTGTTTTTGAAATCTATTGTAATGTACATTTTTGGAAAAATTTAAAATATTTATGTTTAATAATGCCCCTGCCAGCTGCAGGTGAGGACTGCGGTACCAGTCCTCTCCCCCTTTTTGTTTTTGTAAAAAATTGGCTTAGGGACTGAGATGTAAAGCAAGGCCCATTGTCTGTTTTGACCTGTTTAGGTAGGCCCAGGGTTGAAAAACATTGTATAAAGATCAAAGATTTGTAAATGTTGCTCTGAAAGCTCAACCTCCCCTCCACAGGGCCCCCCTTTCTCGAGGAGGGAAAAGAGGGGGAGGAGGGTCTCCGTAGAGACTCCAACCCAGGGCCTGAGCCAATTTATCTCCCCCAACACCTTTTGTAATTGGGTGATTTCAAGGTTATACCCTTTCTACCTGAAAACATCCACAACTCCTCCCAGTGCAGGGACAGCAAGCCCCAGCCCCTCAAACACACATTCATCTTGCCCACATTTTTCTTACTGGTTCCAATATGCTTGAATTATCAGCTGGCCTGGAGCTCGCTCTGTAGACCAGGCTGACCTTGAGCTCACAAAGGATTGCCTGCCTCTGCCTCCCCAGTACTGGGATTAAAGGTGTGTGCCACCACACCCGGTCCCAAGGGGCAACAAAACTGCCCCACCCAAAACAAAAGCTAGATAATTCCAAAGCAAGCAAGTTACATTTTGAAAGCAAACACAAACCAAAATGGGATCTTTAAACAGTCAGCTCTGAGGCTGATTTCTATAAACAACTATCACCTGTTGTGAGAAACTCAGAGACAATAAATTTAGATGTTGCATCTTTGTTTTAGATGTTGAAAGAGTGTAACCAGTGTAGATTCATTATTCCAAATTTTTTGATAGATAATCCATAACTTTTGTTGAAATCGAACCATGTTTTGGCTGTTTAATATAAATTTGCGTCTTAAGATGGAAGGGCCAGTTCCAACTTAGAGGCAATGTTCTTATATTATCATGTCTGTTAACATAATATACTTAGAACATAAAAGTACACTCATCCATACACACATGTGCGCGCACATACATACATACACACATACATACATAAGAAAGATTTGTTAGGTTGACCTGTAAGAGAAGAAAGCCATATCGTTTGATGTCCAATGAAAAACATGAAATTTTTATAATCTGTTATAGGGTTATTTTTACATAATTAGAATAAATGTCCTAGTAACCCATAAAACAGCTGAGATCCATATGCCACCTTTTAGGCCCATTTGCAACACTTGCCTTTAATGAACTATACCTAAAGTTTACTATTTTTCCCTATCCTGTCCCTTTGGTCAATTACTCCTAAGCTGTCCCTCTGCTAAGCCTAACTGACCCTATATTATTTACAAATCTAAAGATTGAGGATTCCCAAAAGTAGACAGGCCAAAGTTGTTTGTAGTCTTGAAATGATCCATCTTGTCTTGCTATTAAGGACTTTGGAAGAATAATAATTATTCATAACCACAACAATTATAACCATTAATAATTATTATTAATTATCACAACAGTAATTATAAACAATAATGGTCAAAAATAGCAGCCAACAATGAACAATTTACTATTAGACTGAATTTTTATCAATTATTATCAATAATTATATTTAATAACAATAACTATAACTATTAATAACAATTACTACTAATAATTAACAACAATCTATCATTAAACTGAATAGTATGCATACTATAAACCCAATTAAAAATTGTTAACACTAAGGGGTATAAAGCAAACATTTTCTATGTTATAGTTAGCTAAATAGATTTAAACCTGTAGGACTATAATGAATTGAAAGCAGGAACTCACATTCACTCACACATACACACAGCTTGAAGATGGGCCTAAAGAAGCGTAAAACAGTCTTATTCAAAGAATTTCTTATTTAAATTAAACCAAAATATCAATTTACGTTATTAAAGAGACTTTTACCAACGTTTCTTAAAAAAAGACAATTTATCAGACCAAGTTTGTTTTGTTAGAACTTCAAGGCCTGTAAATTCTTCTAGACTTTGAGTTAAACATGCTGATACAACTTGGTAGGATGGAGGTCCACAGTCTGTCTCCGGAGGATTGGAATCAAGGCTGCACTTTTAAAACACAAAGAACACTGCCCCAAGCTAGGCTTTTGTCTTAGAAGGCCAGCCCTTCCCCCACCAGCCATCCGCTGTTTCCAGAGCAGGAGAGGGGCACAGAACAAACATTGGATCTACAAACAGCTACATGACCACCACCAAGCCTAGAATTTACAAGCTCAATTTGCAGCATAACTAATTTAGGAGTGATCCCTCCCTTTTCACACCTCGGCGTAAGCCGGTGGTCGGGAGAGTTCCTCAGAGAATTCCTCAGAGAAGCGTTGTTCTGTCTCTGGCCTCCTGCCTCAAAGCCGAGTAGGGGGAAGGGATCAGGCCCGTGGAGTCTGGACACTCAGGGGCGTCCCAGGCTGTATTCTCCTCCCTGAGACCAGGGGATCTCTCAATCTCTTCCGAAGCTGAAATTCCACCCTCAGGAGGTGGAAGGGAGAAGCCCAAAGGGGGTCCTGCTCCGAGAATCCTTTCTCTTTCTCTTGCCAGCTTTTCTATTCGCCCCCAAACTTCCCAGGAGAAGAGGTTGGCCCCTCTTACCCAGGGGGCCAGAAAGAGGATGTGGTCCCAGGCAGGCTCCGCGACCGCATCGGTCAGTTCTAACCCCATGGATTTTAACATCAATCTCAGCGCTTTAAGCGCTGGGTCCTTATCTTTTCCTGTTGCGTTTCCCATCGAGGGGACTCACTTACCCGAAAGACTGATTGGCCCCAGCTGTATTGCTAGCTGTTAGGGTCTCGAGGGTGGTCTTCGAGCCCCACATTGGGCGCCAGATGCGGGGGTCGTAGAGAGAGGAGGTGGTAAAGACCACCCTCTCCAGCTTCCTCGCCACCGAAAATCTTTACTCTGTTGGCCTGCGACGGAGTGGGGCTGGGGAGGGTAAGTGCGCTGCCGAACCGAAAGCAACCACGGCAGGGAGTCGAGTCAAAGTGTTACAGCTCAAAGACTCACTCTATTGCAGGCTCACAAAGGTTTATAAGCCGTGCTGGCTTCCCCACTCGGGCATACGTCTCTTCCCAACTAGTCTTTTTAGGAGGCTTAATTTACAAGTTCCTAATTAATCCAATCCCTTCCCTTCCTAGCGTAGTCCCTAATTATCATGTTAGTACACGGAAGCTAGCCTTCCTTGCTCGGATGGGCGGGGGTGAGTTCTCGAAACTCCACAGGCTTTCTTTTGTCCTACAGGCCCATCTTCTCGGCCATTCCATGCCGTCAACTTTTTTTTTAATTTTTAAAATTTTATTATTTTTTATGTGTGTGAGTATACTGTCTGCATGTAGGTTGGTGCACCCACGTCGTGCAGTGCCATGGAGGTCAGAAGAGGGCGTCAGATTCCCCTGGAACTGGAGTTAAAGATGGTTCTCAGTCACCATGTGGGTGCTGGGAATCGAACCTGGGTCCTCTGCAAGAGCAGTTGGTGCTCTTAACCGCTGAGCCATCTCTCCAGACCCATGACTTATGTTTTTGAGACAAAGCTACCACAATGACCAGTTTGTTTTCTTGTGATAGGACTTTTTCTTAACATGGAATTTTAGAATCATTTATTATTTGTTCAGAGTTCTAGATAAATTCTAATTAAACACTTCAGAGTTTTATGTTTTATGCAGTTTGGCTCTAAGAATAGTAACCATGTTTTTTTTTTATCAAAGCTTCGTCTTTGGTATCTAGTACATGGCATATACTGAATAATTGTATTTAATCAGAATCCAGATAGGACATCACAAATTATTTAAGTTCAACACTATCTATCTCTAATTTATAATATATGACTAATTTTGTATAATCCTTTAACCAGTGATTCAGGATGATTTTGCTGCCATGGACAGTTGGCAGTGTCTGGAGATGTTTCTGGTTGTTATAGGTAGAGGTAGAGATGGCTCTGTGAGCAGCTAGCATATGGAGACCAGGGCTGCGGCTAAGCATCCTGCAGTGGCCACACTGGCCTCTCTCTTGTTCCAAGAAAGAACTATTTGGCCCAGAACCTCAGTTACACTGAAGTTGAGAAACTGCTCTAGTCTCTCAATAATGTTGTCATTGCACCGGAAAAAAAAATTAAGCCCTAAGAGTCTGTTATAATTTCCTAAAACTTAGTAAATAAAAATGTTTGTGAGCAATTATCATTAGTTTCAATGGGATAGTTCTATCCCATTGAAACTTATTTAGCATAGCAAAATGAGTGGTCATTTTCATTTTTTTTTCAAATCTTTTTTTTTTTTTGGCCTTTTCAAGACAGGGTCTCCCTGTAGCCCTAGTGGTCCTGGAACACACTCTGTAGACCAGGCTGGCCTTGAACTCACAGAGATCCACCTGCCTCTGCCTCCCGAGTGTTAGGATTAAAGGCATGCACCACTAGGCCCGGCTGGTCATTTTCATTTTGATTTACTAACATTCTCTGTAGTGTTTTCAGGTTCTAGATTGCCAGCCATGTAGTAGGCAGCAAAATTATTCATTTTTATTTTATGTATATGAGTGTTTTGCCTGCATGTATGTAAGTGTACTCATGTCATGCAATGTTCTTGGAGGTCAAAAGAGGGCATCTAACTTAGAGTTATAGATGGTTGTTAGCTGCCATGTGGTTGCTAGGAACTGAACCTGAAGTCCTTTGCCAAAGCAGCCAGTCCTCTTAACCACCAAGCCATCTCTCCAGCCTATAATCCTATTTTTGAAAGTGGGCAAAGGATTTGAAGAGACATTTTTCCAAAGAGGAAATACAAAGGAAATTTGCATAGGAAAGATGACCTTTCAGTAGCCTTCACGAAAATGCAAATCAAATCCACAATTAGATACCTCTTCAGACTAAGTAGGATAGCTAAAATCAAAAGGGCAACACTAAGTGTTGTTAAGGATGTGGAGAATTTGAACCAAACCCTGTACACATTTAATGGGAATACAAAATGGAATAGCTGCTAGGGGCTGGAGAGATAGCCTAGCGGTTAAGAGCACCAACTGCTCTTGCAGAGGACCCGGGTTTGATCCCCAGCACCCACATGGCAGCTAAGAACCGTCTGTAACTCCAATTCCAGGAGAACTCCAGTTCCAGGGGAATCCAAGACCCTCTTCTGACCTCCGCAGCATTGCCCGACATGGGTGCACAAACCTACATGCAGACAGTACATTCATACACATACAAATAGATAAATAAATAAATAAATAAATAAATAAATAAATTTTAAAAAAAGGAAAAAAAAGTGGAATAGCTGCTTTGGAAACTAGCCCAGCAATTAATTCTTCTCAAATAATCACTCAACTTGCTTTATGATCCAGTAATTCTGCCAGATAAATACCATGAGAAATGAAAGTGTGTGCGTGTGTGTGTGTGTGTGTGTGTGTGTGTATATATATATATACACACATATATAGATATACCACACACATATATAATAAATACACACATATAATATATATATATTATATATATATCTATAATATATATAATAATATATTTCCTTTTTTGAGAACAGGTCTCCCTGTAGCCCCAGCTGTCCTGGAACTTGCTATTTGACCATCTGGCCTTTGAACTCACAGAGATCCACCTGCTCTCTCTGACTCCTATGCTAGGATTAAAGGCTTCACCACACACGTTGGGCCTAAAATGTATATTTTGCAAAAAAGAATATATGTATACCATATATTTATATTGATCTCAAAATGTAAGCAACTGAAATGTTTATTATGTGATGAAAGGATAAAGTGTCTTATCCTTACAATATATTATTTTGTGGTAAAGAGGAATGAGGTATTTATACATGCTACTATAAAGATGAATCTGGCAAGCATTATACTAGTGAAAGAAGCCAGTCACAAAGGACCACATGTTCCAGATTTCATGCATTGGAAAAGTCTAGAATAGGTACATTTGTAGAGACAAAGTTGACTATTGGTTGCCTAGGACTGAAGGAGCTGGGTTGGAAGATGGAAACTGAGGTATATACAAAGTTTCATTTTGGGGAAATGCAAGTGATTTATAATTGTGTTGGTGAATGTATAACTCTGTAAATATACTAAATGCCACTAGTATGTTAATTATATATATTTTAAATTGTATTTATTTTAATTTTAAATTATTTTAATTATTATTTTTGTGTTGTGTGTGTGTGTGTCTGTGTGTGTATTGGGTGCACTGAGTCCAGAAGAGGAGTTCAGCTCCCCTAGAGCTGGAGTACAGGCATTATAGCGCATTGGTTCTGATGTGAGCCTATCCTAGGCATCATGCTCTTAAAGCAGCCATTTCAGCCCGACTTTAAATTATATATTTTTAAAAATTTTTTTATTTTATGTTAATGAGTGTTTTACTGCATGTATGTAAGTGCACAGTGTGTGCAGTGTCCTTGGAGGCCAAAAGAGGGCATTGGTCCTAGAACTGGATTAATAATGGTGTTAGGTGCCTGTAGTTTCTGGGACCAAACTTGTGGCTTCTACAAAGAGCAGTATGCTCTTAATTGCTGAGCTAATCTCTCAGCCATGACTCTATAAAAGTGTATTTTAATTAAAGTGGACTTTCTGTCTTTTTAATTTTTTTTAATTATTCCTTTAAGATTTATCAAATCTATTCAAAGCGATCTGCTGAGGACATTTATAAAATACTAACATCCTACAAAGCTAACTACCTTATTGTAGAAGATGCTATCTGCAATGAGGTGGGAACCATGAGAGGCTGTAGGGTTAAAGATTTGTTAGATGTTGCAAATGGCCACGTAAGTAACCATTTGAAAAGCTCATTTTTTTTCAGAAAAGTCACTTTACTTAGCCTTACAGTCTTCAAACTTTCATTGTATAACTTCACTAAGAATATAATTGAATTAGATAATAATGAGCCTATTAAAAGTAGTTTGAAGTGTTTTCTGAAGGCAGAAAAAACAACTAGGTATTTTATTTTAGTAATTTCCCCAATAGGTAAATTCCTTGTTGATCGTTTGTACTTGTGCATGTTTCAGCATCTATAAACATTGTCATTGTCTTCATGTGCATGCTAGGCCAATGTTCTACCACTGAGCTCTACCCACATTTATAATCAGAAGAGGACATAATTTAATTTGAATGAGTTTATTGTAACTCACACTGTATTATAATTATCTGAAGAGCACCTGATTGTATGAGTACTATTGTATAATTTGTGTCAGACTTATAAAAAATGCTTATGAAATTAACAGAAGGCCTATATAATAGTTATCCACAAAAAGTCCTGTACTGAGATTTTAGTTGTTAGGATCTTAATTTAGCTGGATCTCAATGGCTATATTATTCTCGACTATCTTACCAAGCTTGCCTACTTCTTAGATTCAAGTAGATACACAGAGATCACTGACAGGGGAGTTCATCAGTCTGACAAATGGCATTGACTAGAATAGATGTTTTTACTCCTGGGAAAATTGTGCATAGGGAATTCATTCGAAAAATTTTCATAGGTTATTCTTAGTTGTAGTGCATACTTTTTAGTCTGTAGCCAATTTTTTTTCTTTCCCTTCCTAAATAATCATAGTTCTTTATCTTATAATCCAAGATCAGTTTAGATGTGAAGAATTTGCTTTAAAGTTTCTACTTTTCTTTTCTTCATGGTTCATTAAACTTGCAATATAAACTACTTTATGCTACATATATTTTGAGTTTTCTGAATTGGTGCTTGATCATCTGATTTTGATTTATTAGTGACAGATTGAATGTAATTAAGCAGTGATGTTTAATAGCTACTTTTATATTGCTGTCTGTTCTCTGGAGCTTTTCTATTCTTTTGGCTGCCTACCTTTCTGTTCTGTTCTGAAGATCAGGCACGTAATGCCAGGCAAAGACTTTAGTTAATCCATTTGTTTACTATTCAGGTTGGCCATCTGGCATCTGTACTAGGCATAAACAATACTAGTAATTTTTTATTAAAAAAAAAAAAAAAAGCCAGCCGTGGTAGTGCACGCCTTCCCAACACTCAGGAGGCAGAGGCAGCAGATCCTGTGAGTTTGAGGCCAGCCTGTTCTATATAGGAGTCCAGGCAAACCAGGCGACATGGTGAGACCTGACTCAAAATCAAACAAACAAACACAAAACAAACCAATCAAAGCCCCTGGGTAATCAGATGTCTCAGTAGGTAAAGGTACCTACTACCAAGCCCGGGAACCTGAATATGGGCCCTGGGATCCCCGCAAGTAGTCTTCTGGCCTCCACGCATGTGCTGTGTACACTTGTTACTAAAGAAATAAAAAATGTAATGTAAAAAGACCCCAGGAAGCCGGCATGGTGGTGCACCTTTAATCCTAGCACTTGGGAGGCAGAGAAGGCGGATCTTTGGCCTGGTCTACAGAGTGAGTTCCAGGACAGCTGGGACTACAGGGAGACCCTGTCTCCAAAACCAAAAAAAAAAAAAAAAGACCCTTCAAGAGAGCTGAGCTAGTGTAGCAAAAGCATTGTTGGATGAGAATGCAAATGGTTCCACTTGATAAGGAAAACTGCTCACTCACTAGGTGATAACGATCCTAGTCTAGAAGAGTGAGTGTGCAGCAGGCGTGTAGTGTATCCTCTCTTCATCTCTGAGGCTATGACACAGTTCTTCAGAGCAGTGACGGTAGAGTACAGAAACAAGGCCTGCTAAGTTTCAGGGTTAAATCCTTTACAAATTGGAAGCATTTCTACCAGTTTTTCAATCTCACTTCAGGAGTTAAATGGGGGGGGATCTTAGAGAGAAGGTTTTATTTGTAACCGGTGTAGAGATTTTTATAGCCTGTGTTTACAATGAATTTTTTAATGTAATCGTTTGTATAAGGATGACATTTCTCCTATACAGTTAATAAGCTTTTTAATATGTTTTCTTAATTTTTTGATAGGTGATTTGTGAAGAAGGTGACAAATTAATCCACTCAAAATACGGACGATTTTGCCATGAGGTCAAAATTAACTATTTTCCATATGTGAATTACTTCACTAGAGTATACTGGAACAGATCCTACTTTGTATATAAAATCAACACTGTGATATCCTTCCAATCTTGAAAAATTAACAGAGCCTTCATTTCAAGGACTTGCTTGAAGTAAATTCAGTTTCCTTTTAACTACATGGTGTCTGTTGCAGATCAGAGAGTGGAAGATTTGAAGTGCTGCTATTGTTCCCCTTCCTGTTGTTTCTTGAGTCTAGAATTTTGTGAAAAACAGAGCAAATATTGATGTTTTAGTAAATGTCTAGTCCACTGCTACACCTTCCCAAATAGGCTTCTTTCACATTACATTATCTTTAAAGATTTTCTTTCCTGTTGCATGCACCATTTCCTTATAAATTTTTTATTCCATTAATAATTTTGATCTCGAATTGAGAGAGTGTTCAAGGTCAGAATATATGTCTAGAACATAATTTTTAGTAAGTACTTAATGGGATTTAATTTTATAATGGAAGGAAAGATTCTTCCAGCAAGTAGGGAGGGTGTTTTCATGTTTTATAGCAGAACTAAAATTTTATCAATAAAAAGTAATTATATAATAGGAGAAATATGTGACATTTAATTAGGAAAAAAAAATAATAAAGGGAAGTATTTTTTTTTTTTTTTTTTTTTTTTTTTGTCTTTTCCGAGACAGGGTCTCCCTGAAGCCCCGCTGTCCTGGACTCACTCTTAGACCCAGGCTGGCTTGAACTCACAAAGATCCCCCTGCCTCTGCCTCCCAGAGTGCTAGGATTAAAGGCGTGTGACACCACGCCCGGCCGGGAAGTGATTTTTTTAAGGGCATACCCACAGATATATCCAGAACTTGTCAGGACACTGCTCTCTTCATTGACTTGGGCAAGCAAGCACTGTCTTAGCAGTACACAGAGTGTGCTAATGCATTTTATTTTATGACTATTAATTGATTACTTTTTTTCATTTATGCCTGCCTCTGTCTCCCGAGTGCTAGATTAAAGCATGCGCCACAACGCCCGGCTCCAGCTTGCTTATTTTATAGGGGAAGTAGACACCCTTCTTTCAATATAATGTGAAATATTTAATTGAATTTTATGGACAAGCAGAATTAGTTTGGTTGTTTTATTTGTTGTATTAGTAAGTAGCTTTTGCTTCTGTCAATCTATCTCTTAAATAAAATAGATTATGGATAATTTTAATTAAAATTTATAACAACATTTTTCTCATGATCAACTGAAAGGGAAAATAAACTTTATGGTAGAAGTGATAATATTTAGGCTGCTGATGTCTTAGTGGCATAGTGCTTGCCTAGCATATGGAAGCCCTCAGTTCAGTATGTAGTACAAAAGGAAAAGAATTAGCTAGGGAGATGGTTCAGTGGTTAGGATCATACTGTCTTTCCAAAGCAGTTCCAGGACTCACATGGTAGCTCCTAACCAACTATAACTTCAGCTCCAGGGATCTTAAACTTCTGGCCTATATGGTCACACACACACACACAAACACACACACACACACACACAACTTTAAAAAACAAACTCTAAAAAAGAAAAATATAAAGGTATAAGCTTTGTTTGCTTCTATCTACGGTCATTAAAAATTCATTCTCCAGTAATTTTTAGGCCTTGTGAATTGGAGTAGAAAACATGAATTCTGCAAGTAAACACTTGGGTAACTTACAAGTTTTTAACTTCAACAGAAGACTATAAAGGAGCAAAGTTCATAGGTTTTGAGTAGAAGGAATTAATTCCTCAAAGAAAATAAAATAACACTTGCTCTTAATGTTTCAAACCCATTGATAGTGCCTTATTTCTAAAATTTATTTGTATCTTCCTAAATACCCCTTTTCTTTCCTTAAGAGTAACTTTGCCTCAATTGGTAAAAGAGTAGTGCTAGGACATAGCTCCATGGTAGAGCACTTTCCAGCTACAGGAGGACCTGGGTTCGATCCCCAGCACCACAAAAACAGAGTCCCATACCATTGCCACTATAACTCAATTCAATTATAAGCAAATCTTTGTCAAGGAATTCACTCTTAAAAGTTAATTTATTTAGCTTCCTGAATGCCAAACATTCATTGGAATCCAACAAAATGAAACTTACTTGGTAAGGTATTTACTATGGACTCTGAGGGTTTGTAATCTTTTTCTAACTTTGGCATCTATATCTTGGTGCTTTGTGTTAGACTGGCCAAGTTTTACAATCAAAGGAGTATGTGTTCTACTTCAGCACTATTTTGTTAGATACTTTCTGTATATAGACAGCTTTTTTCCCCCTTGGACATTAACCCAAATGGCCAATAAAATAGTCTCAATGTTCTGATGCTGTTCCTTGCAGTCCAGATTGATTCAGACATAGCAGGAAAGCTGAAGTGTTATAATCTGTGGCTGAAAATGTCTAAAATAGATTATTAATTTCTTGAATAGCTCTCTTATTAAGTTACTCTATTTCTGAGAAATAGTTTTGGACCCCTTTCATTTTTTGTGCCTTTTTGGATAAAAGGGGTACGTTCTTTTCAGTTGGAGAGTTTTGTATTTTTTTTTTTGTTGTTTGTTGTTTTTTGGTCTTTTCGAGACAGGGTCTCCCCAGTAGCTCTGGCTGTCCTGGAACTCACTCTGTAACCAGGTTGCCTCGAACTCACAGAGATCCGCGTGCCTCTGCCTCCAGGCAGGATTAAAGGCAATGCGCCACCATGGATCCCGGCATTTATTCATTTCTGTATGTGATCAATTTACTGTCTGCATGCAAGTTTGTGCACCCGTGTCAGTTGGTAGAGTTTTAAGAAAAGCGGGTGTGAGTGGCAGGACTTTACCCAGCACTCAGGAGCCGGAGGCAGTCAGATCTCTGTGAGTGTCAAGGCCATCTTGTCTACAAAATGAGTTCTACAAAGTGAGTTCCAGGACAGCTGGGGCTGCAGGGAGACCCTGTCTCAAAAAGGAAAAAAAAAAAAAAAAAAAAGAAATTGTATGTAAGTTGATCTTCTTGGTAATTTTATTTTTAATGCATGAATATTTAAAAGACATATGCTACAAATTCCGTACATTTAAGAACCCCTTTAAACCTCACAGCTACTTCCTAATTCAGTATTTTCTCTCTTCATTTATCTGGTTTTTAAAATGCAAAGTCTTGCTGGACATGAATTCAAGCAGGAGAATCGAGTGTTTAGGGTTATCCTCAGTTACAAAGTGAGTTTGAGCTAAACTTGGACTACTTGAGAGCCTATCTCCAAAAAAATCCAAAAAAAAAAAAAAAAAAAAAAAAGAATATATAGTCTTATTGTTTTTTTTTTGTTTTTTTTTTTGGTTTCTGCTAGCCTTTATTTGTGAAAATTTACACAAAAATCTCCAATCCAACACATACAAGAGTTTGTATAAATCCCACATGCCTGTTTCTATAGTCTTATTGTTGCTGTTTGTTAGCAGCCTTAGATGTCAATGTGTATTAGAATATATAGTGTTATTGTTGCTATTTGCCAGCGGCCTTAGATGTCATTGTGTATTAGGATTGTGGCTCTGCAAAATAACGTGAAATATTAGGCTTGGAATGTTAACAGTTAATATTTTAAAATGAAATAAGGTGTGAAATTGCAAAGGAATATATATGACTTTATTTTCGTCTAGTAAAGTTTCTAGATATTATACTTGCTTCCATAATAAAAAGGACATTTTGGGGGCTGGAGAGATGGTTTAGCTGTTAAGAGTACCAACTGCTTTGTAGAGAACCCGGGTTTAATTCCCAGCACCCACTGGGAGCTAGAACCATCGTTAAGCTGGTGTGGGGGGCACACACATTTAATCCTAGCACTTGAGGCAGAGCAGGCGGATCTCCTGTGAGTTCAAGGCCAGCCGGTTTAAGGACATTTTGGAACCAAATTTGTTGAATTTAGTATAAAGCTGTCTTTGGATTTTTTTTTTGTTTTTTGTTTCCTAGAGTGTCAATGCGTTGACATGGAATTCTATGAGAAATATACTTGTGGCCATTATATACTTAGTGGAATAATGGAACAGAAACATTCAGTGTCTCATAAATTACCCTTTCATGTTTAAGCAAGTAGCCTTGTTCAGCTACTTAAGAAAAATGAATATAGCTATCTTTATGAGTCATATTTATAATCATGTGTATTTAGAAAACAGTGCCCCGGAACAAAACAACTGAAAAAGGATAAAAGCAAGAAAAACAAGGCGAAAGAGGGGAGAGACAAACAACAACGTTACAGCGATGGACAGCGACTTCAAAGAAGGAAACCATGCAAACCCTCCAGGGGAAAAAAACCAGAATAAAGCGGCACCGAAACTGAAATTAATACGAATAAAAATAAAAATTCTAGGAGGGAAGAGGAATCGACGACGGTAGGTGGTGGCCCCGGGGCGTGCAGGCGCGGCGGAGGCAGAAGAAGGCGTTGGATTCCCGGAACTGGAGTTAAAGAGGTGGTCTCAGCTGCCATGCAAGCGGGGGATGGAACCCGGTCCCTGCAAGAGCACGGGGGCGTCTTAACCACTTAAAGGCATCTCTCAGCACCTAAAATTTTTTTTGAAAATTTATTTGTTATTTTTAATGAAATATGTTGCTGCTATATTAAGTTTTGCCCAAAAAATCCATGTCATGCAATGTCTGAGGAGGCCAGGAGAGGGCGCCGGATCCCCTGAAACTGGAGTTAGAAACTGGTCATGGTTAGCTGCGCCATCTGGGTGCTAGGAACAGAACCTGGATCCTCTCAAGGACAGCCAGTGTTCTTCATCACTGAGCCATCTCGCCAGCCCTATGCAGGAACTTTTTAAATGTTACAAGTCTATAATTAATATATTATCCAACTCACCCATTTAAGTGTTCAGTCAGACTCACCAGTGTACAGTTAGCATCACCCTCAAACAAACTCCATCTTTTGGCTGTCAGCCTCAATTACCTGGTCCTCCACTTTAGGCAACTACTAGTCTACATAGCTACATTTGCCTTTTCTGGACATTTCATATACATGGGTCAGGCAATTGTCTTTTGTGACCAGCTGTCACTTGGCCTACCATTGTCAAGGTTTATCCATATTCTACCATAGATCCTTTTTTAGTGCCAGATGATACACATGTTGTGTCTCTGGAGAATGCTAACAATGTGTGGTTCACAATGGGTGCTCAGTGAATCTTCAGCCTGTTACTCTCTTAGAGAAGCTAAATGTAGTTTTTTTTAAGGAGAGGGGCTAGGTAGGGGATATTTTATTATGTATGAGTGTATTGCCTGCATGTGTGTAATGCAAGCCTTTTGTGCAATGCCTGAGGTCAGAAGAGGGCACCAGAACCCCTGGAACTGTGGTTTACAGATGGTTGTTAACCACCGTGTAGGTACTGGGAATTGACCCAGGTCCTTGTCAGGAGCAGCCAGTGCTCTTAACTCTGAGCCACCTCCCAGCCCCTAAATGGGTTTCACCTGTCCTCTTTGCGTAGCTGTACCCCTCTCTAGACCCAATATGCGGTGGATTCTGGTCCCTAGTGTTCATCTTCTAGGTCCAGTGTGTCTGTCTCTTTCATTTATCTGTAGGAGGCTGGTGGCTAAAATCAAGGAGCTTCCTGCATTGTGTCAGCTGACTTTCTGGTTCTTCCCTGTAGCTCTTGGGAGACAGCAACTTCTGAGTGGCCAGAGTATGGCAGGGTCTTAGAGGAGAGCTTGCTACTTCTCCTGGTTTTATATAGCCTCCATTTGAGGAAGTCATTCCCAGGCCAAAAGCTGAGGTCCTCATATATTTATTTGCAGGGGATGTGGCTCCTGGTCAGACAGTGGTGGCTGATTCTGCCATTTCAAGACCCACTTTCTCGTTTCCCTGGAGTCTGTGACATCTATCTCATCTCAAGCAGTGCATTCAGGTTATATGTTGAATCTGAACCAAAGACCTATTAGTTGAGAATTTCTTGCAAGTGACAGTGTTTATCTTAAACAGTGATTCCTCAAGAACTATTTTTGTTTTCTAGCCCTCTGCAGACTGAAATGTGGGCCTGCTGTTTGTGGGTGGTCCACAGAGCACACTCTACATTCACCAAGTTTACCAGCACCCAAACATATTTGCACCTGCTCAACTAGATGTGACTACTGATCATTCACGTGGATTCTGGAACAATTCAGATTGCATTGAAAAATTCAAAAGTGATAACTCTCTGGGCTGTTTGCAGCCTCTGACAATTTAATAATGTTCATTTTCAGAGGCTGGAGAGACAGCTCAGAGGTTAAGAATCTACTGGCTGCTGTTGGAAAAAGAGGGACCTAGGACGAACACCATGACACTCCCAACACAGATGACAAAAACAAACATAAAAACAAAAAACAAAGCAAACAAAAACCACCTTAAAAAATCAAGATCTGTGGTATACAGAACTTGCTTTATTTTTAAGTTTATTGTTCACAGTGTGTATGAATGTCTGTCTGCATGTAGGTTGTGCACCCATATCAGGCTGAGGAAGGTCTAGAAGATGGCGTTGATTTCCCCTGGAACTGGAGTTAAGATGGTTTTCAGTCTGCCATCGGTGCTGGGGATCGAACCCAAGTCCTCTGTAAGACACCAGTGTTGGCTCTTATCGCCCTTGAGCCATCCTCTCCAGCCCCTTTTTTGTATCTTTGAACCAGGGTCTACCTTTAGTCCCAACTGACCTGAACTCGGTAAGGTAGCCCAGGCAGGCCTTGGAACTCAAGAGGATCCTCCTGCCTCTCGCCTCCCGCAGTGCTGGGATTAAAGCTGTGTGTCACCAACCACTGGCTTGGTTTTCCTATATAATCAGTGACCATAATGCCCAGGGCTGGCATCAACCCATAGTAGGGTGGGCCCTCCCACATCACTCAACAATCAAGAAAATACACAACAGACAACAGGCATGGTCCAATGGAGACAACCCCAGTGGAGGCTCCCTAAACCCAGATGTGTCAAGTTGACACTAAAGTTATCCAGCAAAGGGAGAGAGGATATTCCTATATTTTTTCTCCAAGTACCCAGTTAGCAGACAGAAGAGGTAGACCCTCTGCTGGTCAGTATTGTACACTTCCCCTTGTGCAACCTAAAAATGTAAAAATGTGAGCAAAAAAAAAAAAAGAAAAACCAAACACAAAAATCAACCGGGCATGGGTGAGTTCCAGACAGCGTACAGGAGCACCCTGAAAAAAAAAAAAAAAACACTGATAAAAAACAAAACAAAAAAAAATGGGGAGTGACTGTCCAGCCACTGTAGAATGCTTTACTAAAGGTGGTATGAACGTTACCATTTAAAGTACAGAATGACTCAGAAGCTCAGCTCGGCTCCATTTGCAATCAGTATATGCCAGTTCTATTTCTTAGGTGACTGAGGCCTCATTCAGGTCTCTAGCTAGATACTATATGAGAAATACAAAGAAATATGAGACATTGACACAGATTTATAAGTGCTTTAGGTTTATTGCTGGTTTATAAAATCTACAGCAAAGTGAGGCCTATTCCAGCTATTCCAAAAGGATATGGCAGAATAATCCACCTTCTAGATATTTGTTGATATCGTTTTACATTTTCTTTTTTTTTTTTTTTTTTTTTTTTTTTTTTTTTTTTTTTTTTTTTTTGTTGGTTTTGGTTTGTCGAGACGGGTCTCCCTGTAGCCCCAGCCGGTCCTGGAACCCAACTCGGTAGACCAGGCTGGCTTGAAGCTCACAAAAGACCGCGGGTTCTGCCTCCCAGATGCTAAAGATTAAAGGCCATGCGCCACCGGCCCGGCCTGAATAGTTTTCATTTTCTATTCACAATGCTGATATTTTATTACTTTTAAAATATTTTGTAATTATCTTTGTATATGAGTGTAGGTTTTCTTATATGTATGTAGTTGTGTACCCATTGTTATGCATGCCTGTGGAGGTCAGAAGGGCATTCCAAATTCCCCTGGAACTGAGTTCTGATTGGTTGTTAGCTGCCATCTGGGTTGCTTGTCTGGGACAAGAACCTGGGTCCCTGCAGAAGCCGATATGCTCTTAACCTCCCAGCCATCTGCTCTCTCAGACCCATTTTAATCCTTTTAGAAAGAAATGTGAAAAGCAAACATAGTGGCTCGACACCTGTACACCCAGCACCTGAGAGGCTCTGGTAAGAAGATTGCTGCAGCTTCAAGACCAGCCTCATGGCCAGGTGTGGTGTGTGCTTGACATGCCCTTTAATCTAGCACTTGGGGAGGGCAGAGGCAGGTGGATCTTTGTGAGTTTCAAGGCTAGCCTGGTCTACAGAGCGAGTCAAGGACAGCTGGGGCTTACAGGGAGACCTGTCTTGAAAGGACCAAAAAAAAAGAAAAAAAAAAAAAAAAAAAAAAGTAATTATGGCCTGGTCTATATACATAGTTTTAAACTATTCTGGATTAAGGGTGAGGCCCTATTAACAAAAACAAACAAACAAAAAAAAAAAACAAGAAAAAAAAAAGAAGGTTGGGGGGGAGGATAAGAGACCCCAAAAAGAAAGGGACTAAACATGAATTTAGTTTTTTATCTGTGATTTTTTCTTTTTTGCTTGCACTTCTGGCCCACTTAGGAAAACTGTCAAGGTGGCATGCACGAAGCGGGTGACACAAACCTCCATGCTAGACAGACATGATACACAACAGGATAAATAAAAAAAAAAAAAGAAAGAAAAACAAAAAAAAAGTTCAAGGTGCCTTTAGCCGAGAAGTTAAGGAAGTTACAGAAGCCCAAACCAGAGTTAATCATGTCTGTTCAACACCAAGTTGACAGGCAGGCAGATGTGAACAAAAAAGCATTATTTCAAGGGAGGGGGTCTGGATGCCTGGGAATTTGCTGTGCAGCCTTGAGGGAAGACTAAACCTATTGTTAGGGTTTGTCTGTTAAAATGGAGTTTTCTGGGCCGGCATGGGGGCGCACGCCTTTTAAACCTAGCACGTTTGGGCAGGGCAGAGGGCGGGGAGGCCTGATTTTGTGAGCTTCGGGCAGCCGGTCACAGAGGTAGTGCAGGAAGCTGGGGCGACAGGGAGGCCCTGCTCGAAAAGACGCAAAAAAGAAAATAAAATAAAATGGAGTTTTTCTGATCACTTAGCAATATTAAAATGTACAATTTTAAAATGTCGTACCATGTATTATAAACACTCTATCTCTTCTAGTTTTCAATACTGTGTGCGCCAGTGGGCAAATCCAGATTTCAGAAGAGAAGAAGTTATAAACCACTAGAAGGAAAAGCTGTTAAGCTGTTAAGAGAAAACATTTTGATTTTCACAGTTTTTATTTTATATATTTATTATGCGTATGAATGTACTGTCTGAAGTAGGTTGGTGCACCCGTCGTGCAATGCTGCGGAGGTCAGAAGAGGGCCTCGGATTCCCCTGGAAACTGGCTTAAAGACGGTTCTAGCCGAGGGAGAATATTAGGTGTGCTGCTTTGCTAGCAGAATAAAACAGACTTAAAAAAAAAATTTTTTTTATTAATTATTTGTTTATTTATGTTCTTTATGTGTATGAATGTACTGTCTGATGCCAAGGCTGTGCACCCGTGTCGGGCAACGCCGCGAAGGTCAGAAAGGGTATCGATTCCCCTGGAACTGGATTTCTCCTGGAAGTGGAGTTTCTCCTGGAGTTGGAGTTTTCAGACGGTTCTAGGCCGCCTTGTGGGTGTTGGGTATCGAACCCGGGTCCCTCTGTAAGAGCGGTCGGGCGCTCTTAAAAAAAAACTGCTAGCCAATCTCTCCAGCCCAGACTTTTTAATNTCCTCCTTTTCTTCTGTCTCACGTTGAGTGGCACCACCGCCGTCCTGGGTACTCAGCTCAGAAATCTCCCATCACCCTCCACTCCTCCCTTGTCCTTCCACACACCTCAGGCGTTCAAGTTCCATGCTTTTGCCTTAATGGATTGTTCTCCAACCTTGTCTTTCCCTCCATCTCTGTTCCCATCACTCTGGTCCTGGCTCCCACCCCCTTCTTCCACAGAAACCATCACACAGCTTTTCCCAGAGTATATTTTGAAACAGGTATATATATTGTCTTTTTTGAGACAGGGTCTCCCTGTAGCCCCAGCTGTCCTGGAACTTGCTATGTTGACCAGTCTGGCCTTGAACTCACAGAGATCCACCTGCCTCTCTCTGCCTCCCTAGTGCTAGGATTAAAGGCGTTCACCACCACACTTGGCCTAAAATGTATATTTTGCATAAAACCATGAATATTCATGTATACCATATATTTATATTGATCTCAAAATGTAAGCAACTGAAATGTTTATTATGTGATGAAAGGATAAAGTGTCTTATCCTTACAATATATTATTTTGTGGTAAAGAGGAATGAGGTATTTATACATGCTACTATAAAGATGAATCTGGCAAGCATTATACTAGTGAAAGAAGCCAGTCACAAAGGACCACATGTTCCAGATTTCATGCATTGGAAAAGTCTAGAATAGGTACATTTGTAGAGACAAAGTTGACTATTGGTTGCCTAGGACTGAAGGAGCTGGGTTGGAAGATGGAAACTGAGGTATATACAAAGTTTCATTTTGGGGAAATGCAAGTGATTTATAATTGTGTTGGTGAATGTATAACTCTGTAAATATACTAAATGCCACTAGTATGTTAATTATATAGTATTTAAATTGTATTTTATTTAATTTTAAAATTACTTAAATTAAAACATTTTAATTGTGTGTGTGTGTGTCTGTGTGTGCGTGTGTGTACTTGGGTGCACTGAGTCCAGAAGAGGAGTTCAGCTCCCCTAGAGCTGGAGTTACAGGCATTATGAATTGCCTGATGCTGGTTCCTATCTTCAGGAGCTGTACATTTAACTGCTGAGCCATTTCTCCAGCCCTGTGAATTATATATTTTTAAAAATATTTTTTATTTTATGTATATGAGTGTTTTACCTGCATGTATGTAAGTGCACAGTGTGTGTAGTGTCCTTGGAGGCCAAAAGAGGGCATTGGTTCCCCTAGAACTGGAGTTATATATGGTTGTTAGCTGCTCTGTAGGTTCTGGGAACCAAACTTGTGGCTTCTACAAGAGCAGTAAGTGCTCTTAATTGCTGAGCTATCTCTCCAGCCCATGAACTCTATAAAAAAGGTGTAATTTTAATTAAGTGGGACTTTCAATGTCTTTTAAATTTTATTTTAATTATATCCTTTCAGATTTATCAAATCTATTCAAAGCGATCTGCTGAGGACATTTATAAAATACTAACATCCTACAAAGCTAACTACCTTATTGTAGAAGATGCTATCTGCAATGAGGTGGGAACCATGAGAGGCTGTAGGGTTAAAGATTTGTTAGATGTTGCAAATGGCCACGTAAGTAACCATTTGAAAAGCTCATTGTTTTTTCAGAAAAGTCACTTTACTTAGCCTTACAGTCTTCAAACTTTCATTGTATAACTTCACTAAGAATATAATTGAATTAGATAATAATGAGCCTATTAAAAGTAGTTTGAAGTGTTTTCTGAAGGCAGAAAAAACAACTAGGTATTTTATTTTAGTAATTTCCCCAATAGGTAAATTCCTTGTTGATCGTTTGTACTTGTGCATGTTTCAGCATCTATAAACATTGTCATTGTCTTCATGTGCATGCTAGGCCAATGTTCTACCACTGAGCTCTACCCACATTTATAATCAGAAGAGGACATAATTTAATTTGAATGAGTTTATTGTAACTCACACTGTATTATAATTATCTGAAGAGCACCTGATTGTATGAGTACTATTGTATAATTTGTGTCAGACTTATAAAAAATGCTTATGAAATTAACAGAAGGCCTATATAATAGTTATCCACAAAAAGTCCTGTACTGAGATTTTAGTTGTTAGGATCTTAATTTAGCTGGATCTCAATGGCTATATTATTCTCGACTATCTTACCAAGCTTGCCTACTTCTTAGATTCAAGTAGATACACAGAGATCACTGACAGGGGAGTTCATCAGTCTGACAAATGGCATTGACTAGAATAGATGTTTTTACTCCTGGGAAAATTGTGCATAGGGAACTTCAGAAAAAGTTTCATAGGTTATTCTTAGTTGTAGTGCATATTCTTTTTAGTCTGTAGCCAATTTTTTTCTTTCCCTTCCTAAATAATCATAGTTCTTTATCTTATAATCCAAGATCAGTTTAGATGTGAAGAATTTGCTTTAAAGTTTCTACTTTTCTTTTCTTCATGGTTCATTAAACTTGCAATATAAACTACTTTATGCTACATATATTTTGAGTTTTCTGAATTGGTGCTTGATCATCTGATTTTGATTTATTAGTGACAGATTGAATGTAATTAAGCAGTGATGTTTAATAGCTACTTTTATATTGCTGTCTGTTCTCTGGAGCTTTTCTATTCTTTTGGCTGCCTACCTTTCTGTTCTGTTCTGAAGATCAGGCACGTAATGCCAGGCAAAGACTTTAGTTAATCCATTTGTTTACTATTCAGGTTGGCCATCTGGCATCTGTACTAGGCATTATAACAATACTTAGTATTTTATTTAAAAAAAAAAAAAAAAAGCCAGCCGTGGTAGTGCACGCCTTCCCAACACTCAGGAGGCAGAGGCAGGCAGATCTCTGTGAGTTTGAGGCCAGCCTGTTCTATATAGGAGTTCCAGGCAAACCAGGAGTACATGGTGAGACCCTGACTCAAAAACAAACAAACAAACAAACAAACAAACAATCAAAGCCCCTGGGTCATCAGATGTCTCAGTAGGTAAAGGTACCTACTACCAAGCCCGGGAACCTGAATATGGGCCCTGGGATCCCCGCAAGTAGTCTTCTGGCCTCCACGCATGTGCTGTGCACACTTGTACTAAAGAAATAAAAAATGTAATGTAAAAAGACCCCTCAGGAAGCCGGGCATGGTGGTGCACCCTTTAATCCTAGCACTTGGGAGGCAGAGACAGGCGGATCTTTGGCCTGGTCTACAGAGGGAGTTCCAGGACAGCTGGAGCTACAGGGAGACCCTGTCTCCAAAAGACCAAAAAAAAAAAAAAAAAGACCCTTCAAGAGAGCTGAGCTAGTGTAGCAAAAGCATTGTTGGATGAGAATGCAAAGGTTCCACTTGATAAGGAAAACTGCTCACTCACTAGGTGATAACGATCCTAGTCTAGAAGAGTGAGTGTGCAGCAGGCGTGTAGTGTATCCTCTCTTCATCTCTGAGGCTATGACACAGTTCTTCAGAGCAGTGACGGTAGAGTACAGAAACAATGCCTGCTAAGTTTCAGGGTTAAATCCTTTACAAATTGGAAGCATTTTCTACCAGTTTTTCAATCTCACTTCAGGAGTTCAATGGGGATGGATACTTAGGAAGAGGTTTTATTTGGTAAACGGTGTAAGATATTTTATAGCCTGTGTTTAGCAATGGGAATTTTTTAATGTAAATCGTTTGTATAAGGATGACATTTCTCCTATACAGTTAATAAGCTTTTTAATATGTTTCTTATTTTTTGATAGGTGATTTGTGAAGAAGGTGACAAATTAATCCACTCAAAATACGGACGATTTTGCCATGAGGTCAAAATTAACTATTCTCCATATGTGAATTACTTCACTAGAGTATACTGGAACAGATCCTACTTTGTATATAAAATCAACACTGTGATATCCTTCCAATCTTGAAAAATTAACAGAGCCTTCATTTCAAGGACTTGCTTGAAGTAAATTCAGTTTCCTTTTAACTACATGGTGTCTGTTGCAGATCAGAGAGTGGAAGATTTGAAGTGCTGCTATTGTTCCCCTTCCTGTTGTTTCTTGAGTCTAGAATTTTGTGAAAAACAGAGCAAATATTGATGTTTTAGTAAATGTCTAGTCCACTGCTACACCTTCCCAAATAGGCTTCTTTCACATTACATTATCTTTAAAGATTTTCTTTCCTGTTGCACCATTTCCTTATAAATTTTATTCCATTATAATTTTGATCTCGAATTTGAGAGTGTTCAAGGTCAGAATATATGTCTAGAACATAATTTTTAGTAAGTACTTAATGGGATTTAATTTTATAATGGAAGGAAAGATTCTTCCAGCAAGTAGGGAGGGTGTTTTCATGGTTTATAGCAGAACTAAAATTTTATAATAAAAAAGTAATCTATATATTAGGAGAAAATATGTGACATTTAAATTAGGAAAAAAATATATAAAGGGAAGTGATTTTTTTAAGGGCATACCCACAGATATATCCAGAACTTGTCAGGACACTGCTCTCTTCATTGACTTGGGCAAGCAAGCACTGTCTTAGCAGTACACAGAGTGTGCTAATGCATTTTATTTTATGACTATTAATTGATTACTTTTTTTCATTTATGCCTGCCTCTGTCTCCCGAGTGCTAGGATTAAAGGCATGCGCCACAACGCCCGGCTCCAGCTTGCTTATTTTATAGGGGAAGTAGACACCCTTCTTTCAATATAATGTGAAATATTTAATTGAATTTTTATGGACAAGCTAAATTAGTTTTGGTTGTTTTATTTGTTGTATTAGTAAGTAGCTTTTGCTTCTGTCAATCTATCTCTTAAATAAAATAGATATGGATAATTTTTAATTAAAATTTATAACAACATTTTTCTCATGATCAACTGAAAGGGAAAAGTAAACTTTATTGTAGAAGTGATAATATTTAGCTGCTGATGTAGCTTAGTGGCATAGTGCTTGCCTAGCATATGGAAGCCCTCAGTTCAGTATGTAGTACAAAAGGAAAAGAATTAGCTAGGGAGATGGTTCAGTGGTTAGGAGTACATACTGTCTTTCCAGAGGCAGTTCCCAGGACTCACATGGTAGCTCCTAACCACCTATAACTTCAGCTCCAGGGGATCTTAAACTTCTGGCCTATATGGTCACACACACACACACACACACACACACACACACACACACACTTTAAAAAACAAAATCTAAAAAAAGAAAAAATATAATAGGTATAAGCTTGTTTGCTTCTATCTTAACTGTCATTAAAAATTTCATTTTCTCCTTAGTAATTTTTTTTTAATGTCCTTTGTAATTTGTAGAATAACAAATGAATTCTGCAAGTAATTACACTTGGGTAACTTAACAGTTTTTAACTTCAACAGTATAGATCTATTAAAGGAGCAAAGTTCATAGGTTTTGAGTAGAAGGAATTAATTCCTCAAAGAAATATAAAATAAACTTTGCTCTTAATGTTTCAAACACATTGAAATAAGTGCCTTAATTTCTAAATTTATTTTGTATCTTCCTAAAATATTACCCATTTTCTTTTCCTTAAGAGTAACTTTTGCCTCAATTGGTAAAATAGAGTAGTGCTAGGACATAGCTCCATGGTAGAGCACTTTCCTAGCATACAGGAGGACCTGGGTTCGATCCCCAGCACCACAAAAACAGAGTCCCTATACCATTGCCACTATTAACTTCAATTCAATTATAAGCAAATCTTTGTCAAGGAATTCTACTCTTAAAAGTTAATTTATTTAGCTTCCTGAATGCCAAACATTCATTTGAATCCAACAAATGAAACTTACTTCGTAAGGTATATACTATTGACTCTGAGAGTTTGTAATCTTTTTCTAACTTTGGCATCTATATCTTGGTGCTTTGTGTTAGACTGGCCAAGTTTTACAATCAAAGGAGTATGTGTTCTACTTCAGCACTATTTTGTTAGATACTTTCTGTATATAGACAGCTTTTTTCCCCCTTGGACATTAACCCAAATGGCCAATAAAATAGTCTCAATGTTCTGATGCTGTTCCTTGCAGTCCAGATTGATTCAGACATAGCAGGAAAGCTGAAGTGTTATAATCTGTGGCTGAAAATGTCTAAAATAGATTATTAATTTCTTGAATAGCTCTCTTATTAAGTTACTCTATTTCTGAGAAATAGTTTTGGACCCCTTTCATTTTTTGTGCCTTTTTTGGATAAAAGGGGTACTTCTTTTTCAGTTGGTAGAGTTTTGTCATTTTTTTTTTGTTGTTGTTGTTTTTTGGTCTTTTTGAGACAGGGTCTCCCTGTAGCTCTGGCTGTCCTGGAACTCACTCTGTAGACCAGGCTTGCCTCGAACTCACAGAGATCCGCGTGCCTCTGCCTCCCAAGTGCTAGGATTAAAGGCATGCGCCACCATGCCCGGCATTTATTTATTTCTGTATGTGTATCAATTTACTGTCTGCATGCAAGTTTGTGCACCCGTGTCAGTTGGTAGAGTTTTAAGAAAAGCCGGGTGTGATTGTGCAGGACTTTAATCCCAGCACTCAGGAGCCAGAGGCAGTCAGATCTCTGTGAGTTCAAGGCCATCTTGGTCTACAAAATGAGTTCTACAAAGTGAGTTCCAGGACAGCTGGGGCTGCAGGGAGACCCTGTCTCAAAAAGGAAAAAAAAAAAAAAAAAAAAAGAAATTGTATGTAAGTTGATCTTCTTTTGGTAAATTTATTTTTAATGCATGAATATTTAAAGGACATATGCTACAAATTCCGTACATTTAAGAACCCCTTTAAACCTCACAGCTACTTCCTAATTCAGTATTTTCTCTCTTCATTTATCTGGTTTTTAAAATGCAAAGTCTTGCTGGACATGTAATTCAGCAGGAGAATCGAGTGTTTAAGGTTATCCTCAGTTACATAAGTGAGTTTGAGGCTAACTTGGACTACTTGAGAGCCTATCTCCAAAAAAATCCAAAAAAAAAAAAAAAAAAAAAAAAAAAGAATATATAGTCTTATTGTTTTTTTTTGTTTTTTTTTTGGTTTCTGCTAGCCTTTATTTGTGAAAATTTACACAAAAATCTCCAATCCAACACATACAAGAGTTTGTATAAATCCCACATGCCTGTTTCTATAGTCTTATTGTTGCTGTTTGTTAGCAGCCTTAGATGTCAATGTGTATTAGAATATATAGTGTTATTGTTGCTATTTGCCAGCAGCCTTAGATGTCATTGTGTATTAGGATTGTGCTCTGCAAATAACGTGAAATTATTAGGCTTTGGAATGTATACAGTTAATATTTTAAATGAAATAAGGTGTGAAATTGCAAAGGAATATATATGACTTTATTTTCTGTCTAGTAAAGTTTCTAGATATTATACTTGCTTCCATAATAAAAAGGACATTTTGGGGGCTGGAGAGATGGTTTAGCTGTTAAGAGTACCAACTGCTTTTGTAGAGAACCCGGGTTTAATTCCCAGCACCCACTTGGCAGCTAAGAACCATCGTTAAGCCTGGTGTGGGGGCACACACCTTTAATCCTAGCACTTAGGAGGCAGAGGCAGGCGGATCTCTGTGAGTTCAAGGCCAGCCTGGTTTAGAGGACATTTTGGAACCAAATTTGTTGAATTTAGTATAAAGCTGTCTTTGGATTTTTTTTTTCTGTTTTTGTTTCCTAGAGTGTTCAATGCGTTGACATGGAATTCTATGAGAAATATACTTGTGGCCATTATATACTTAGTGGAATAATGGAACAGAAACATTCAGTGTCTCATAAATTACCCTTTCATGTTTAAGCAAGTAGCCTTGTTCAGCTACTTAAGAAAAATGAATATAGCTATCTTTATGAGTCATATTTATAATCATGTGTATTTAGATTAAACATGTTCCTCCTGTAACTAAATTTACATATCTGAAAAAGTATAAAACTTCAATAAATACAAGTCCTTTAAAAGAGTTGAGAGTTACAAACAACTTTACTTCAGATTTTGTAACATTCATGTACTTTCATTAAGAATGAAATTCTTTCATGCTTATTTACCCTCCTTATTTTGTTTTTGTAATAAAACTTCTCAGAATTTTAAGCTGTCTTTTATTCCTATTTGAAACTTTAAATTTTTTTGTTTTTAATATTTTTTAAATTTTATTTATTTATTTATTTATTTTTTTAATTTTATTTATTTTTTATGTGTATGAATGTACTGTCTACATGTAGGTTGGTGCCCCTGTGTCGTGCAGTGCTGCGGAGGTCAGAAGAAGGCGTTGGATTCCCCTGGAACTGGAGTTAAAGATGGTTCTCAGCTGCCATGCAGATGCTGGGGATGGAACCCAGGTCCTCTGCAAGAGCACTTGGCGCTCTTAACCACTTAAAGGCCATCTCTCCAGCACCTAAAATTTTTTTGAAATTTATTTGTATGTTATGAATATTTTGCCTGCATATATGTAAGTGCATCCATGTCATGCAATGTCTGAGGAGGCCAGGAGAGGGCGCCGGATCCCCTGAAACTGGAGTTAGAAACTGGTCATTGTTAGCTGCCATCTGGGTGCTAGGAACAGAACCTGGATCCTCTCAAGGACAGCCAGTGTTCTTCATCACTGAGCCATCTCGCCAGCCCTATGCAGGAACTTTTTAAATGTTACAAGTCTATAATTAATATATTATCCAACTCACCCATTTAAGTGTTCAGTCAGACTCACCAGTGTACAGTTAGCATCACCCTCAAACAAACTCCATCTTTTGGCTGTCAGCCTCAATTACCTGGTCCTCCACTTTAGGCAACTACTAGTCTACATAGCTACATTTGCCTTTTCTGGACATTTCATATACATGGGATCATGCAATTGGTCTTTTGTGACCAGCTGTCACTTGGCCTACCATTGTCAAGGTTTATCCATATTCTACCATAGATCCTTTTTTAGTGCCAGATGATACACATGTTGTGTCTCTGGAGAATGCTAACAATGTGTGGTTCACAATGGGTGCTCAGTGAATCTTCAGCCTGTTACTCTCTTAGAGAAGCTAAATGTAGTTTTTTTTAAGGAGAGGGGCTAGGTAGGGGATATTTTATTATGTATGAGTGTATTGCCTGCATGTGTGTAAGTGCAAGCCTTTTGTGCAATGCCTGAGGTCAGAAGAGGGCACCAGACCCCTGGAACTGGTGTTACAGATGGTTGTTAACCACCGTGTAGGTACTGGGAATTGATCCCAGGTCTTCTGCAGGAGCAGCCAGTGCTCTTAACTCCTGAGCCACCTCCCCAGCCCCTAAATGTGGTTTCACCTGTCCTCTTTGCGTAGCTGTACCCCTCTCTAGACCCAATATGCGGTGGATTCTGGTCCCTAGTGTTCATCTTCTAGGTCCAGTGTGTCTGTCTCTTTCATTTATCTGTAGGAGGCTGGTGGCTAAAATCAAGGAGCTTCCTGCATTGTGTCAGCTGACTTTCTGGTTCTTCCCTGTAGCTCTTGGGAGACAGCAACTTCTGAGTGGCCAGAGTATGGCAGGGTCTTAGAGGAGAGCTTGCTACTTCTCCTGGTTTTATATAGCCTCCATTTGAGGAAGTCATTCCCAGGCCAAAAGCTGAGGTCCTCATATATTTATTTGCAGGGGATGTGGCTCCTGGTCAGACAGTGGTGGCTGATTCTGCCATTTCAAGACCCACTTTCTCGTTTCCCTGGAGTCTGTGACATCTATCTCATCTCAAGCAGTGCATTCAGGTTATATGTTGAATCTGAACCAAAGACCTATTAGTTGAGAATTTCTTGCAAGTGACAGTGTTTATCTTAAACAGTGATTCCTCAAGAACTATTTTTGTTTTCTAGCCCTCTGCAGACTGAAATGTGGGCCTGCTGTTTGTGGGTGGTCCACAGAGCACACTCTACATTCACCAAGTTTACCAGCACCCAAACATATTTGCACCTGCTCAACTAGATGTGACTACTGATCATTCACGTGGATTCTGGAACAATTCAGATTGCATTGAAAAATTCTAAAAGTGATACTCTCTGGGCTGTTTGCAGCCTCTTGACCATATTTAAAATGTTCATTCTCAGAGGCTGGAGAGACAGCTCAGAGGTTAAGATCACTTGCTGCTGTTGGGAAGGAACAGAGTTGGATTCCTAGGGAACCCAGTGCCCTCCTCTAACCTCTATGGATGCACACACATAAAAACAAAAAACAAAGCAAACAAAAACCACCTTAAAAAATCAAGATCTGTGGTATAAGAACTTGGGTTTATTTTTTTAAGTTTTATTTTCACATGTGTATGAATGTACTGTCTGCATGTAGGTTGTGCACCCATATGCAAGGCTGAGGAGGTTAGAAGAAGGCGTTGGATTCCCCTGGAACTGGAGTTAAAGATGGTTTTCAGCTGCCACATGGGTGCTGGGGATCGAACCCAAGTCCTCTGTAAGATCAGTGGGCGCTCTTACCCGCTCAGCCATCTCTCCAGCCCCTTTTTGGTATCTTTGAAACAGGGTCTCCCTTTAGTCCCAACTGGCCTGAAACTCGGTATGTAGCCCAGGCAGGCCTTGAACTCACAGAGATCCTCCTGCCTCTCCCTCCCGAGTGCTGGGATTAAAGGTGTGTGTGCCACCACACCTGGCTTGGTTTCTTATATAATACAGGACCATATGCCCAGGGCTGGCATCACCCATAGTAGGCTGGGCCCTCCCACATCACTCAACAATCAAGAAAATACACAGACATGACCACAGGCCAGTCCAATGGAGACAACTCCCCAGTGGAGGCTCCCTAAACCCAGATGTGTCAAGTTGACACTAAAGTTATCCAGCACAGGGAGAGAGGATATTCCTATGATGTTTTTCTCCAAGTACCCAGTTAGCAGACAGAAGAGGTAGACCCTCTGCTGGTCAGTATTGTACACTTCCCCTTGTGCAACCTAAAAATGTAAAAATGGGGATGACTGCAGAAAACAAACAAAAAAAATCAACCGGGCATGGTGAGTTCCAGGACAGCTGGGGCTACAAGGAAACCCTGACTCGAAAAAAAACAAAACAAAAAAAATGGGGATGACTGTCCAGCCACTGTAGAATGCTTTAAGAAAGGTGGTAGGACGTTACCATTTAAAGACAGAATGACTCAGAAGCTCAGCTCTGGCTCCATTTGGCAATCAGTATATGCCAGTTCTATTTCTTAGGTGACTGAGGCCTCATTCAGGTCTCTAGCTAGATACTATATGAGAAATACAAAGAAATATGAGACATTGACACAGATTTATAAGTGCTTTAGGTTTATTGCTGGTTTATAAAATCTACAGCAAAGTGAGGCCTATTCCAGCTATTCCAAAAGGATATGGCAGAATAATCCACCTCTAGAATATTTGTTGAATAGTTTTACATTTTCTTTTTTTTTTTTTTTTTTTTTTTTTTTTTTTTTTTTTTTTTTTGGTTTTTGGTCTTTTCGAGACAGGGTCTCCCTGTAGCCCCAGCTGTCCTGGAACTCACTCTGTAGACCAGGCTGGCCTTGAACTCACAAAGATCCGCCTGCGTCTGCCTCCCGAGTGCTAAGATTAAAGGCATGCGCCACCACGCCCGGCCTGAATAGTTTTACATTTTCTATTCACAATGCTTGTATTTTATTCCTTTTAAAATATATTTTTAATTATCTTTGTATATGAGTGTATTGCTTATATGTATGTAAGTGTACCCATGTTATGCAATGCCTGTGGAGGTCAGAAGAGGGCATCAAATTCCCCTGGAACTAGAGTTACTGATGGTTGTTAGCTGCCATCTGGGTGCTGGGAACAGAACCTGGGTCCTCTGCAAGAGCAGCTAGTGCTCTTAACTCCCAAGCCATCTCTCCAGCCCCCATTTTACTCCTTTTAGAAGAAATTGCAAAAGCCAAACATAGTGGCTCACACCTGTACACCCAGCACCTGAGAGGCTCTGGTAAGAAGATTGCTGCAGTTCAAGACCAGCCTGGCCAGGTGTGGTGGTGCATGCCTTTAATCCTAGCACTTGGGAGGCAGAGGCAGGTGGATCTTTGTGAGTTCAAGGCTGCCTGTCTACAGAGCTGAGTTCCAGGACAGCTGGGGCTACAGACCGTCGAAAAGCCAAAAAAAAAAAAAAAAAAAAAAACAAATAAAGAAAAAAAAAAAAAAAAAAAGTAATTATGGCCTGGTCTATATACATAGTTTTAAACTATTCTGGATTAAGGGTGAGGCCCTATTAAAAACAAACAAACAAACAAAAAAAAAAACAAGAAAAAAAAGAAAGGGTGGGGGGAGGATAAGAGACCCCAAAAAGAAAGGGACTAAAACTGAATTTAGTTTTATTTCTGTGATTTTTTTCTTTTTTTGCTTTGCACTTCTGGCCCACTTAGAAAATGTCAAGGTGGCATTGCACGACACGGGTGCACAAACCTCCATGCAGACAGTACATTGATACACATACAGAGATAAATTAAAAAAAAAAAAAAGAAAGAAAAAAAAAAAGAAATGTCAAGGTGCCTTTAAGCAGGGTAAGCAAGTTACAGAAGCCCAAACCAGCAGTTATTCATGTCTCTGTTCAACCAAAGTTGGACAGGCAGGCAGATGATGAACAGAAACATTTTTCAAGGGAAGGGCAGGAGGTCTGGGCTGCCTGGAATTTGCTGTGCAGCCTTGAGGGAAGAATAAACTATTGTTAGGGTTTGTCTGTTTAAAATGGAGTTTTTCTGGGCCGGGCATGGTGGCGCACGCCTTTAATCCTAGCACTTGGGAGGCAGAGGCAGGTGGATCTTTGTGAGTTCGAGGCCAGCCTGGTCTACAGAGGGAGTTCCAGGACAGCTGGGGCTACAGGGAGACCCTGTCTCGAAAAGACCAAAAAAATAAAATAAAATAAAATGGAGTTTTTCTGATCACTGCAATATTAAAATGTACAATTTTAAAATGTCGTACCATGTATTATAAACACTCTATCTCTTCTAGTTTTCAATACTGTGTGCGCCAGTGGGCAAATCCAGATTTCAGAAGAGAAGAAGTTATAAACCACTAGAAGGAAAAGCTGTTAAGCTGTAAGAGAAAACATTTTGATTTTAATTTTTTTATTTATTATTTTCTTATGTGTATGAATGTACTGTCTGAATGTAGGTTGGTGCACCCGAGTCGTGCAATGCTGCGGAGGTCAGAAGAGGGCCTCGGATTCCCCTGGAACTGGCGTTAAAGACGGTTCTTAGCCGAGGGAGATGATTAGGTGTTGCTGTTTGCTAGCAGAATAAAACAGACTTAAAAAAAAAATTTTTTTTTATTAATTTTTTTTATTTATTTCTGTATGTGTATGAATGTACTGTCTGCATGCAAGTCTGTGCACCCGTGTCGTGCAACGCCGCGAAGGTCAGAAGAGGGTCTCGGATTCCCCTGGAACTGGAGTTCTCCTGGAATTGGAGCTTCAGACGGTTCTCAGCCGCCATGTGGTTGCTGGGGATCGAACCCGGGTCCTCTGTAAGAGCGGTCGGCGCTCTTAACCGCTAGGCCATCTCTCCAGCCCAGACTTTTAAATATTTCTCTGACTGACCTGGAACACTCCCTTGAGCTGGCTGGCCAGCAAGTTCCGGACCCCAGAATTACAGGTTCGGACCAGTCTGGCCTATAATTTGCATGTCCCTTCAGCCTCTGCTTTCCAAGTGCTGCTTACAGGAATGTGGCACCACGTTTTGCTCTTCAGTATTGTTGATAAAATGTCTAGGAACACTACAGAATGGCTGTAAGTGTAAAATAGAGTTGCTCTGTTTCTACAGGGATACCAAGATTAGACCCTGAAAAGCAGTGTAAAGGTTGGATCTAACTGTATGCAGGCTTCATTCAGGAAATGGGCCTGGACATCTGCGGGTAGGAGGTGGGTGGGGAGAAATCTTAGAAATGAAAAGCACCAGAGACAAGCCAACTAGACCTTATCCTGTTCATTTCAAACGAAAACTCCGAGGATGCTTCATTTTCTCCTGAGACACTCCCAACAAACCTGGAGAGCTGCTGAGGACCTAGCCTCAAGGCCAGGCGTCTGCTTGGCAACTAGGAGGCGGCGCCGTCCGAAGGCTTGTCCCGCCCCTGTTCTTTCGACCCGAACAACGATTGGTCTAGAGCGCGGCGTGCGCGGGGAGGCGGATCCAGGTCTGGGCTCGGAGCGCTGCGACGCCATCTTGGGTGGTTGGAGCGGTCTGGACGTTCCTGTCGTTTACGCGGAGTACAAGCCGGCGGCCGCGGGCCGAGGGTCAGGTTGGAGCCGGGAAGCGCCCCGGGCAGCGGCGGCGGCGGCGGCGGCGGCGGGGGCAGGATGAGCGCGGAGGCCGCGGACCGTGAGGCGGCCACCTCCAGCCGGCCCTGCACCCCGCCGCAGACCTGCTGGTTCGAGTTCCTGCTGGAGGAGTCGCTGTTGGAGAAGCATCTGCGCAAAGCCTGCCCGGGTAAGCAGGCACCGGCCGCTGGCCACCGGTCGGCGGGGCACGCGGCCGGCGCGGTCCCTGGGGCCGCTCCGCTGGGTGGTCCGGCGGGGGCCCAGCCCGGCCGTGTCGGGGCGGCGGTTGTCGCGTCCGAGCGTCCGAGCAAAGCTGCAGACAAAGGCCATTCCGCCCGCCTCGATCCTCACGGCGTGGGGCGAGGGCACCTGCCACGCGGGGCGCGGCTCGCCGCAGTCGCACAGCCGCCGCGCTGCATCGGTTCATGGAGAGCGGGCGAAGTCGGCGCCCCAGCGCCGCGGAGCCTGGCTTGCCTTCTCCTCGGCCTGTGGTTTACTCAACAAGTTGATGGTGTGCTTTTCCCTGGGAAAATAAAATCCTTGAAAGCAGCAACTGCGGTACAATGGCAGTGTGACTGTTGTGTAGCGATGTGTGTACTTGAATGGGTGTTGCTGGGAAGGCGTTTCTGGAAAGAGGCTATCGCGAGAAAAGTTAAGTTTCTTAAAATTTTGCTCAGTTCTAATCCCAATATGGCCTTAGCTGTAGGAGACTACTTTGTGAAAAAGTAGCATCCTTCTTTGGGCAGTTTTATCGCTTATGCTCTCTGTGCTTTCAGAGGATTTTTCTTGAGACATTGTGTTGAGAGCTTGCAGGGTCCCAAGCCGCTGTGCTTATAAGTCTGTTACTTAAATCTTCATAAGATGTGACTGTAGCAAAAAAAAAAAAAAAAAAAAGATGTGACTGTAGCCTTTACTTTTCATCAGAGGAAACGGGAGCCGAGGGCAACTCAGTTGAAGACCCTTAATTGTCAAAACATTGGCTTTGCAGCCTGCATCTCTTTCCTCTAATTGGCCCTGCTCATTTGATGAACTAGGAACCTGTAACAGTTAGGTTTGTATCTGTTAAGTGCTTTGTTACTAACCTTTTTATCTCCTTCCTGGGTGGGAGGTGAGGAGCAGTTTGGGCTTTGAAGCAAGCTTCCCTTGCATATGATGCAAGCCGGCAACCACTGACTATTATCTCTTCCTTTTTACAGATCTTCTGCCTTAACCCCTGACACACTTCCTAGGTATCATATTCTTTAGGCAGCATATCTGCCCAGCTGCCTCTTTTCCTTTCGTGCTCGAAACAAACAACAGCAGCAGCAACAGCAACAACAAACCCACAAAACAACACAGTGAATCCTTTTATGTCCTCATAATTAAAACTTTGAGAATTTTCTTTTGAATCCTAGATCCTGCACCAGTTCAGCTTATAGTTCAGTTTCTGGAACAGGCTTCTAAACCTTCAGTTAATGAACAAAACCAAGTTCAGCCTCCACCTGATAACAAGAGAAATCGGATTTTAAAACTTCTTGCTCTTAAAGTTGCTGCACATTTGAAGTGGGACTTAGACATATTGGAGAAAAGGTATAAAAATTTATATGGAATTTCTTTTAGAGCTCTGTTGATCTCTTTGTTTCTGTATATTTTAGTGCTTTTCCGATACTGGCTCTTAAAATGAAAATTATTTTTCTGCCTGTTTCTTGGCAGAGTATTGGAGCATTTTTGTTTTTTTATGTGTATGAATGTACTGTCTGCATGTATGTTTGTGCACCTGTGTTGTGCAATGCTGCGGAGGTTAGAGGAGGATGTTGGATTCCCCTGGAACTGGAGTTAAAAGACCATTCTCAGCCGCCATGTGGGTGCTGGGAATCGAACCTAGGTCCTCTGCAAGAGCAGTTGGCGCTCTTAACCCATTAGGCCATTTCTCCAGCCCCACTGAACATTTTTCAAAAGGTATAAGAAAGCACTTACAGCTGGGCATGGCGGTGCAGGCCTTTAATCCTAGCACTTGGGAGGCAGAGGCAGGTGGGTCTCAGTGAGTTCAAGGCCAGCCTGGTCTACAGAGTGAGGCCAGCTAGGGATACAGAAAGACCCTGTCTCAAAAAGACCAAAAAAAAAAAAAAAAAGGAAGAAAGCACTTACAACTAGGAAAGCTTGTAGTCCTAGCATCTTGAGCCCATAAGTTAGGAGACCAGATCAGACAACATAGGGTTATTCCTCTCAAACCATCCAGCCCCCAAGCAGAAGACAAACACACAGTCATTTCAATGTAGGTAAAGGCAAATCATCATCTACCCTATGAACTTAATGCTGTCAGTGATGAGGCAGCATATTGTTTTTTCCCTAGCACTGGGAATTGAACCCAGAATCTCTGGCATGTTAGGCAAGCATTCTACCACAAAGTTAATAGCCCCTGCTTACTACTTTAGGTGTGGTAACAGAAAATCCACACTTAAAGCGTTTTAAATGTATTAGTTAAATATCTGATGAAGATGAGTAAGAGTTAATGACAGATGTTGCATAGTAATATGATTTATTGTTGAATAATTTGGTTAATTTTATTGGTCGTGAATTATGTTTATTTGCTTCAAAACAAGTAACTTCAGGGATGTGCATAAATTCAGATGATGGCACTATTAATCCCAGAACTCGGGAGGCAGAGGTAAGCAGATCTCTGTCAGTTCAAGGCCAGCCTGGTCTACATATTGGGTTCTAGGCCAGCTGGGGCTGAAGGGAGACCCTGTCTCAAAAAGAACAAAAAAATATTTAGCTGGGCATGATGGGGAATGGCTTTAATCCCAGCATTTGGGAGGCAGAGGCAGGGAGATCTCTGTGAGTTGAAGGCCAGCCTGATCTACATAATGAGTTTCAGGCCAGCTGGGACCACTATAGGGAGACCCCATCTAAAAGACACCCCCCCCCCTTGACAGGTGGGCCTAGCACTCGGGAGGCAGAGGCAGAGGCAGAGGCAGGCGGATCTCTGTGAGTTCAAAGCCAGGCTGGTCTACAGAGAGAGTTCCAGGCCAGCTGGGGTTACAGGGAGACCCTGTCTCAAAAAGACAAACACAAAAGGACCCCCCCAATTAAAAATATATAATAATGTTTTCATCCCCTCGCAATTTATTTTTGTTTCTTTTTTTTTTTTTTTAGTTTTACCCTTTTTTTGGTATTTTTGAGACAGGGTCTCCCTTTTAGTACCAGGTGTCCTGGAGCTTGCTCTGTAGACCAGGCTGGCCTTGAACTCACAAAGATCCACCTGCCTCTGCCTCCCAAGTGCTAGGATTAAAGGTGTGCACCACCACACCTGGCTCACATAGGGTCTTAAGTAGCCCACGTTGACCTTGAACTTTGGAGCCTCCTGCCATTACCTCCCAAATGCTGGCATTTATGCACACTCAACTTCTTGTATATTTCTGTTAATATTTTCAGGTTTTTTGTTTTGTTTTGTTTTGTTTTTTTTTGTTTGAGACAGGGTTTTCCTGTAGCCTAAGCTGGCCCAGAACTCACAGAGACCCACTACCTCTGCCTCTCGGGTGCTGGGATTAAAGATGTGCACTACCACATCTGGCCCAGCTTCTTATATTTTTAAAATACCATTGTGGGGGCTGGAGAGATGGCCTAGCGGTTAAGAGCGCCGACCGCTCTTGCAGAGGACCCGGGTTCGATCCTCAGCACCCACATGGCGGCCGAGAGCCGTCTGAAACTCCAGTTCCAGGGGAATCCGAGACCCTCTTCTGACCTCCGCGGCATTGCACGACACGGGTGCACAAACCTGCATGCAGACAGTACATTGATATACATACCGAAATAAATAAAATAAAAAAAAAATTAAAAAAAAAAAATAAAATACCATTGTGGTTATAACCTGTGTATTGTTTTGATTTGTTTCTTTTCACTTACAGTATATTAACTATTTGGATATAGTAGTGCATACTCATAATCCCAACACTTGGGAAACTGAGGGAAGAGGATCAATAGTTCAAAGCCAGCCTGAGCCAAATACCAAGGATCTGTTCCAATTTTCCATTTCCCTTAAAATTACCACATAGTATCATTAACTATTCCTTAATCTCAGGTATTTAGAACTTTTTTCCCAAAGTACATTTTCTTGCTCTGTAATCTTTTGAGACAAGTCTTTTGTAGCCTAGGTTGGTCTCAACCTCTTATGTAGTGGAAGATGGACTTGGACTCCTTACAGCCTGCTCTGCATTCCACGTGCTGGCGTTACAAGTGTGTGGCACCATGCCTAGCTTCCAGAATTTTTAATCTGAGGGGAAATCTGCATATTAATAGACTATAAGAGAATATTAAGACATCTATGGCATATATGAAACTATTGGAAACTTGAATACTATTAGATTTTTCTGGTATTGAGAATCAAATCCACGACCTCATGCATCCTGAACAAGTAAGCAACATTGAGCTATGCCTGACAGATCTCCAGTCAGTTATTTGGTAGTAATCCAATATAAATTATTCCTATGCAGAATTAATATGATTATGTTAAGGATTGATTTTTTTTTTTGTAGGGTACAGTGGTACACACCTCTCAGGTCAGCCTCTTGGAAACTGAGACAGAAGACCAGTTGGAGGCCAACCTGGGCTACAAAGCAGGACATTGTTTCACAAAAGGAAAGCTAATTTTTTTTTGAGATGTAATCTGAAACCTTTATAATTTGGGAAGCAGGTCAGAGAAGTGAAAGGAGATTGATCATCAGTTAAATAGTGATGGCGCACGCCTTTAATCCTAGCACTTGGGAGGCAGAGGCAGGCGGATCTTTGTGAGTTCAAGGCCAGCCTGGTCTACAGAGTGAGTTCCAGGACAGCTGGGGCTACAGGGAGACCCTGTCTGGAAAAGACCCCAAAAAAGAAAAAATAGTTAAAAGTGGCAGATAAGTGCCAATTATGTATTTTGCCTACTTTTATGTTTAAATTGGTAATAAAAACTTTAAAAAATAATTCTTTGGCTGTGAGCTGGAAACTGAACCTGGGTCAAAGGACCCAGTGCTCTTAATCACTGAGCAGTCTCTCTAGCCATCATAGTAAAAGTTTTTATTTATTTTTATTTCTTGGTCTTTTTGAGACAGGGTCTCCCTGTAGCCCCAGCTGTCCTGGAACTCACTCTGTAGACTAGGCTGGCCTTGAACTCACAAAGATCTGCCTACTTCTGCCTCAAGTGCTAGGATTAAAGGCGTTCGCCACCATGCCCAGCTCTCTCTCTCTCTCTCTTTCTCTTTTTTTTAATTTTTTTAATTTTATGTATATGAGTGTACTGTCTGCATGTAAGTAGGTGCATCCGTGTTGTGCAATGCTGCGGAGGTCAGAAGAGGGTGTTGGATTCCCCTGGAACTGGAGTTAAAAACAGTTCTTAGCTGCCATGTGGGTACTGAGAATCCAACCCCGGTCCTCTGCAAGAGCAGTCGGTGCTCTTAACCGCTGAGCCATCTCTCCAGCCCCATAAAAGTTTTAAAAGTCTTGAAATTTGTTGGGCGTGGTAGCGCACGCCTTTAATCCTAGCACTTGAGAGGCATAGGCAGGTGGATCTCTGAGTTCAAGGCCTGCCTGGTCTATAAAGTGAGCTCCAGGCTAGCTGGGACTAAAAGGAGACCCTGTCTCAAAAAGACAAAAAAAAAAAAGTCTTGAAATTTGATAGGTTACCCTGAAGACTCAATCCTTTAACAATGTAGTGATTTTCACTGAAGATTGGAATTGTGTATTTTTTGCTGTTTGTACAGCTGACATTTGAGCATGAACCTTTTGCTTCCTTTAAGTTTGTCTGTTCCGGTGTTGAACATGCTACTGAATGAACTGCTCTGTATCAGCAAAGTTCCTCCTGGGACCAAGCATGTGGACATGGATCTGGCAACTTTGCCCCCAACCACTGCCATGGCTATCCTCCTCTACAATAGATGGTAAGTTTTCTGATGAACTGAGAACGCTGGCAACCTCTGTTTAAGTGCATTCTGGATTTCATGGACATGCTTTTAAGAATCTCCTTTTGCTCCAAGATCTCTCCAAGGGTCTTTAGAACTGTTGAGTCTGATAGTGGAGAATATTTATGGCTATTTAAATGAAAAGCATGCTGCTAAAATGTGGATGATATTTGACATATTTATTATATGTTAACTTACATTTATTATAATTGAGCTGACATATATCATGCATTTTTCCCCCCTTTCTTTTCTTCAGGGCAATTAGGACAATTGTTCAAAGTAGTTTTCCTATCAAACAGGCAAAACCTGGACCTCCTCAGTTAAGTGTGTAAGTTGCCTAATATGACTCTTACTTAGAATATTTTTCAGTATAATTAAAAATTTTTGCAAGTTTCTCGCCCACATTACAGATGAAGTAGAGACAGAATAGGACAAGAAAGCCTGCATAAAGGTCTGTTAGAAGTAGGTCAGAGGTGGCAAGGAGGGGAGCATGTTGGAAGTTGGGCTGTCCAATTTCAATTGTTAAGATTTTTATTTTTGTAATTGTCTTGAATATATATTTGTCTTTTACCTGAAGAAATTATTTATTTTTGATATTTTTGAGACACAGTCTTCCTTTAGTCCCAGCTGGCCTGGAGGTGACTATGTAGACCAGGCTGGCCTTGAACTCACAGAGATCCACCTGCTTCTGCCTCCTGAGTGCTGGGATTAAAGGTGTGCACTACCATGCCCAGCATATTTAAAAAAAATTTTTTTTTTTTCTTGAGACAGTGTCTCCCTATAGCTCTAGCTGGCCTGGAACTCACTCTGTAGACTAGGCTGGCCTTGAATTCAGAGATCCACCTGTTTCTGCCTCCCAAGTGCTAGGATTAAAGGGGTGTGCCACCACCCCTTTTGGGAATCGAACCCAGGCCCTGTGCAAGAGCAGTCAGAGCTCTTAACCACTGAGCCCTCTCTCTAGCCCCTAAAATTTTTGAGTGTATTGGATGTATGTGTAAGTGCATTTGTGTCATGCAATGCCCTCCAAGGTCAGAAAGGGTCGGATCCCCTGTACTGGAGTTACACATGGTTGTCAGCCACCATGTGGGTGCTGGGAATCAAACCAAGGTCCTCTGGAAGAATAGTCAGTGCTCTTAACCCATGAGCCATCTCTCCAGGCCCAGAAATTATTTTAATATTTATCAACGTTAGGAATACAAAGTTCATTACAAAAGTTTGATCGCATATGGAGTTTTAATCCCAATTCATAAAATCCAGGTGGCAGCTTATCCCAGTTTGGAGTAAGACATCATAGTTTCTAACTGGATAAAAGTGAGCTTTATTTATATTTATAAAAAAAAGAAAAGATTTGTCTCATAGGTCTGAATGGGTAAATTCATTCTTTGGGACTCTTGCCAGACTGCAGTGGTGAGAAACCACTGTCATAACAAACCATTCACTTCACGAGCCAGGAAGCAGAAAGAGGAGAGGGTGGACAGGGTCTAAATATTATCTCTGGAATATACCCCTAGTGATCTGACAACTTCTTATACTTGGCCTAACCTAGATGACCACAGTATGTACCAGAAAAGCCAGCTTAGGGGACCAGACCTTTAACAAAGGGACCTCTGCATGAAGCTTCCCATATTCAAATAGTGGCAAGATTTTATTTGAACTTCAAGAATAGCAGTTTTTTCTAATGTCGCTCATTTCTTTATGGCTATTTTAAATAAATGAACTTTTGTGGGCAATAAGTTTTAGTCTTTTTTGTCATTTTGCTTTTCCTTTTTTGAAACATCTGATAAAGCCCAGGCTTCCATCATAAACTTTTTGTAGCTTTTTCTTAGCATTTTATTATTTTTTGTTATTTTATGTGTATGTTTATATTGCCTGCGTGTAGGTAAGTATACTCATGTGTCATGTATTCCCTGTGGAGGTCAGAAGACAGCATCTGATCCTATGGAATTGAAGTTAAAAACACTCGTTAGCCAGGCGTGGTGGTGCATGCCTTTAATGCTAGCACTTGGGAGGCAGAGGCAGGCGGATCTCTGTGAGTTCAAGGCCAGCCTGGTCTACAGAGTGAGTTCCAGGACTGCTGAGACCACAGGGAGACCCTGTCTCAAAAAGACCAAAAACAAACAAACAAAAAAACACTTGTTAGCCTTGTGTGGTGGTGCATGCCTTTAATCCCAGCACTTGGGAGGCAGAAGCAGGCAGATCTCTATGAGTTCAAGGCCAGCTGGGTCTACATTGTAAGCTTCGGGCCAGTTGGGACAACAGGGTGACTCCCTCGTCTCAAAAAGCTCCAAAACAAAACAGTTGTTAGCTGCCATATGGGTGCTGGGAGCCTAACCTGGGTCCTCTGTAAGAGCAGCCAGTGCTCTTAACTGCCAAGCCATCTCAGCTTTGCCAAGCTGTTCTTAAACGCCTGGTCCTCCTACATTCACTGCCTAAATGCTGGGATTTCAGGTGTGTCTCTTCATGTGAAGCAAGTGAGAAAATAGTGGTACATTAATATTTACCAGAATTATATGGCTTGTGTTTGTTTTTAGTGAAGGAAAGAAACAGCATTAACATATACTTAAAAAAAAAGTTTCAAGCCTGAAACATGGCTCACTGTAAGAGCTCTGGCTGTTCTTGCAGAGGACCTGTGCTTGGCTCCCACTTGGCAGCTAACTACTGAGTAACTCTAGTTCTAGGGATCCTATACCTTCTTCTGACCTGAGGGTACTTACTACATGACACTGGCGCACCTACCTACATGTAGGCAGTACACTCACATACACAAAAATAAAAATAAAATATTAAAAGATAAAGTTCTTGTTCATGAGTGATGCCTTAAATTTTAGAATTTTACAGTTTTGATCTTTAATAATTTCTCTTTTAGCATGAATCAGATGCAACAGGAAAAAGAACTAACAGAAAACATTTTGAAAGTGGTAAGCATTGGCAGTGCTTCTGGTGTAACAGTTTGGGGGCAGTTTTTAGCATGTAGTGATGCATCTTCTAATCTTAGCTTGGTGAGAGTTGTCAAGGTCTAGGTACAATGACAAACACTTGCTCTAAGTATGTTGATGAGGCTGTATTCTAAATTTTGTCTTCTAAAAGGGAAATAGGAGATTTTCTTTATTTTTTTTTTATTTTAATTTTGTACGTGTATGAATGTACTGTCTGCATTTAGGTTTGTGCACCCGTGTTGTGCAGTGCCGCGGAGGTCAGAAGAGGGTCTCGGATTCCCCTGGAACTGGAGTTCTCCTGGCATTGGAGTTACAGACGGTTCTCAGCTGCCATGTGGGTGCTGGGGATTGAACCTGGGTCCTCTGCAAGAGCAGTCGTTGCTCTTAACTGCTAGGCTATCTCTCCAGCCCAGGAAATTTTCTTTAAATACGATCTCCTAAGTATTTAACACCTATAGTGTTCTAGGGGATATGAACTGTAGGTATGGGGGAGAAGAGAGAAAAGGTGCGGTTCACATCTGTAGAAAACAGATAATGCTAATAGTGTTTTTGAATGGAGAAGCAAAAAGCCTGTGCCATTCCATAGCCTGTGCCATTCCATTGTTCATAGGGAGTGCTCAGGGAAAGGTAGAAAGATCTCTTGCATTAATTAAAGTGAAACACTGGAAATCCTTAAATTATTTTTCTTTGTTAACTGGCCTGTGGGAAAAGGTATTAACTGAATCTGGGGGCTGGAGAGATTGCTCAGCAGTTAAGAACACTGGCTGCTTTTGGAGAGGACCCAGGTTCAAATCCCAGCACCCACTTACTTGGCCACTAAACAGCTGTCTGTAACTCCAGTTCCAATGGAATGTGACAACTTCTGACTTCCCTGGTCATTGCATGACACATGTACCCTGACATACATGCAGTCAGTACACTCAGACACATAAAACAAAAATAAATATATTTTAAAAGGTAGTGACTTTTCTCTATTTTGTTTTCTTTTTTTTTTATTTTATTTATTTTATGTGTATGAATGTGTTGTCTGCATGCAAGTTTGTGCACCCGTGACGTGCAGTGCCGCGGAGGTCAGAAGAGGGTGTCAGATTCCCCTGGAACTGGAGTTCTCCTGGAATTGGAGTTTCAGACGGTTCTCGGCCGCCATGTGGGTGCTGGGGATCGATTCCGGGTCCTCTGCAAGAGCTGTCGGCGCTCTTAACCGCTAGTCCATCTCTCCAGCCCCCTCTATTTTGTTTTCTAACTTTACAATAGTAGCACTATATTTTTAAGACTTAAGATGACTCATTTCAGTATATAGAGTTATATATCTATTGAGATTTCTTTTACTATAGCAGTACATGAAGCTGCTCTGTATCCTATATTTTTTTGGTTAGTGTTATTAGTTGCTAATACTGTTTTAATTTGTTTATTTAATTTTTGTAGCTAAAAGAACAGGCTGCTGATTCTATTCTGGTACTGGAAGCAGCCTTGAAATTAAACAAAGATCTTTATGTTCACACTATGAGAACTCTGGATTTATTGGCTATGGAACCAGGCATGGTAAATGGAGAAGCTGAGAGTTCTACTGCTGGATTGAAAATCAAAACTGAGGAAATGCAGTGCCAGGTATTTATTATTTCTGTGTTTAAGTAACATTGGAAACCTACCTAAGCTCATTTTGGTGTTCTGTTTCTTTGTGTGTGTGTGTGTGTGTGTGTGTGTGTGTGTGTGTGTGGTGTCTTTTTGAGATGGGGTCTCCCTGTAGCTCCAGTTGGCCTAGAACTTGCTCTGTAGACTAGGCTGGCCTTGAATTCACAGAGATCTGCCTGCCTCTGCCTCCCCAGTGCTGGGATTAAAGGCCTGCGCTACCATGCCTGCTATTCTGTTTCTAACTCTGTTTAATTTACGCTTTGGTTTTTTTCATTGATTTATTTTTTTCTTTTTGAGAAACACCTTCATTAATATACTAAAATGGCTTGGAACTTGCTTTGTCACCAAAAAAGTCCTTGAACTTGTGATCTTCCTGCTTCAGGCTCCCAAATGGGTTTGGATTATAGGCACATACCACTTAGAATGCTATGAGATTCATGTTTGCTGTAGAATTTTATAGTTTTTTTTTAATACTTTTTTATGTGTATGGCTGTTTTGCCTGCATGTGTGTAAGTGCACCCGTGTTGTACATTGCCTGCAGAGGCCATAAGAAGGTGTTGGATCTCTGGAACTGGAGTTACCCATGTATGGACTGTTGTTAGCTACCATGTGGGTGCTGAGAATTGAACACAGCTTTTCTGCAACAGCAGTCAGTGCTCTTAACTGCCGATCCTCCTCTCCACCCCATTTCACAGGGTTTATAGGCCTTCACATGAGATTTTTCTAAAGAAAATGGAAGGAACATTTCATGTAGTTCTGTCCTTTGAAGTAGTTTCTCAATTGATTTGTAGTACATTAATTAAGACTCGATTCCCATGCCTACAGTGCCCATGGAGGTTAGCAAAGGGTATCAGATCTCCTGGGACAGAAGTTAGAGACACTTGTTAGCTGCCATGTGCCATGTGGGTGTTGGGAACTGAACTCCAGTCCTCTGGAAGAACAGCCAATGCTCTTAACTGCTGAGCTCTCTCCAGCCCCATTTGATAGTCTTAAAATGGCTTACTGGACTAAATAAAATAAATGACTGTGAAATCTGCATTCAGTGAATGTAGGCATCTATCTAAGACAAAATGTAGGGTTTTTGTGTGTGTGTGTGTGTGTGTGTGTCTGTGTGTGTTTGAGACAGGGTCTTCCTATAGCCCCAGCTGCCCTGGAACTCGCTCTGTAAACCAGGCTGGCCTTGAACTCAACAGAGATCCTCCTACCTCTGCCTCCCGAGTGCTGGAATCAAAGGTGTGTGCCACCATGCCCAGCTTTAAGGAAGGTTCTTGGAGGCTTCAAATGTGGCCCAATTGGTGGAGCACTTGCCTGGCATGCACAGATCTCTAGGTGCAACCCTCACCATCACATAAAAAAGTGAAATGGTGGTGTATGCTTGTAATCCTGACACTGAGGAGGTGGAAGAGGCAGGAGGATCAGGTCAAGGTTTTCCTCAACTACATAGGGAGTTCGAGGTCACCCAAGGCCGCATCACATAAGAACCTGTCTCAAAGAAACATTGTTCTTGGAAAAATACCTTCTTCAGTGAGAAAAAGCATTATAATTTCATAATGATTAAATTTCTGAATTTAGTCTATTAATGATAGACATTTGCTCTCCTCCCCTTTCTTGGAGTGCTTCCTAGCCTGTTTCCCTCTCCTATGTTAGAAGAATTCTTTCCCTTTTGAAATTTGGTTGGCGGGAGAACAAGCTTCCTACAAGAAAAATGGAATGCTCTGAATACTGCCTTTCTCTATCCTTATCCAGTTATCCAGTTTGGAACCAGGCATCTTACAGAGGCTTATTAATTTAGACTGAATCAGCAGTTTATAAATCAAAGATGTGGTGGTGATAGAGTCTGGTAGCAGGGCTGGAGACATGGCTCAGTGACGAAGAGGTCGTACTGCTTATCTAGAGGACCTGAATTCAAGTCCTCACATTTTCGGCAGCTCACAACAGCCTGTAACTCCAGCTTCTGGGTATTTGATGACCTCTTCTGTTCTGCCTGTGTCCACACACATATGGCATATACTTACATATCAATTTACAAAAAAAGTAGACCTGGGTATGGGGGCCCATGTGTTTATTTCCAGCACTCAGGAGGCAGGGGTAGGTAGATTTCTCTGAATTCAAGGCCAGCCTGGAATACATATTGAGGTCCAGGCTAGCTGGGGTACACGAAGCTAGCTGGGGCTACATGAAGGCCATCTCAAAAAGACCAAAGGAAAAAAAAAAAGGAAAAAAGGAGGTAGCAGTGACAGTGACAGTTTTATGTAATTTACAGGGGCAGTAGTTGCAGAATCTGGCTGCTGCTTTCGGTGTGGTGTGCTGGTGGCTGCAGGTAGCAAGCTATAGCGTGTATTATTGTGAGTGGCCACAGCTTCAGCAGAGCAGTTTTGGTGTGTCTTCTCTTGTTCTTCTCAAGTAATTCTTTGGCCTTCTCAATAATTGTGAGTTACGTGAAATACGTCATTTTTTGCATAATTCTGAATTAGCTTCTGTTCAATTTCTCATTGAAATACTGTTTTTTTCTTCTTGTGTTTTCCTGAAATTAAAAATAAATTTGAGCCAGGTATGGTAGTGCATGCCTTTAATCCCAGCACTCGGGAGGCAGAGGCAGGTTCAAAGCCAGCCTGGTCTACATAGCAAGCTCCAGGACAGCTGTGACTAAAGGGAGACCCTGTCTCAAAAATACCAAAAATAAATAAATAAATAGATAAATAAGTAAATTAAGTTTGAGTTTTGTTGGTTCTTGAGTACATAAAAAAATTCCTAAGCATTTGTTATCATTTCAGGTTTGTTATGATTTGGGTACAGTGTACTTCCAGCAAGGCTCCACAAATTCAGCTGTGTACGAAAATGCCAGAGAAAAGTTTTTTAGAACTAAAGAATTAATTTCAGAGGTAAATACAGTTATAATAGATATGTAATATTTGGTTCTTTTTTTTTTTTGTAATATCTGATTCTTAAAACATCTGTTGAGTTGTTTTTTTTGAGACAGGTTCTTTACTATGTAGCCCTAGAACTTGTAATGCAGACCAGGCTGGCTTCAGACTCACATTAATCACCCACTCTGCTTTTGCTTCCTGAGTGCTAGGATTAAAGATATGAATCACCACACCCAGCTCATTTAGAGCTTTTGCCTTTAATTTTTCCCAAGACAAGGATGTGTTCAGAAATAGGGGTGTAATGTACTTTGTTTTTAAGACTATATGGTATGGGCTGACCTGGAAGTCACTATATAAACAAGAGTGGCCCAAGTGCTGGAATTATAGATCTCTGCCACCACACCTAGTTTGGAGGTATGGCTTCAAGATGGAGTGTGTAGCATGTCAAAGGCCTTTGGTTCAATCCCAGCACCAAACCAAATAGAAAACCAAACAAACCAAGAAACCAGTATGCTTTTTGTAGTAAATTTGAATATACAAAAACATACTACAGACTAACTGTAAAAATGCCTGATATTTTGTGTATATCTTAGTTTCTTTTCCTGGTGCTGAGATAAAATGCCCTGACAAAAGCAGTGTACAGGAGAAAGGTTTATTGTTGCTCACAGTTGAATCTAGTCAGCCTGTGGGAGGTCAAGTCGGCTGGTTTCACTGCATCCTGTCAAGAAGCTGAGACCAATAAATGCTCAGCATCTTTTCTCTATTTACACAGTGGAGGATCCCAGCCGGGGATTAATGTGTGACTGTCTCCTGTGCCTGTTCTAGTCTTTGTCCCCATCCCTGTCTTTCCCCCTCCCTCCTCCTCTCTTCTCCCATTAGAGGTCTTCCCCTCTCAGTTAACCTAATCAAGGTCTTTATGCAGTTCAGCTCCTTGTACACACTGTTTTGTATGTTAAATCTTTTTCTTGAAATTTAAAAATTTGTATTAGTGTATATCAACATGTATATAAGTACACGTATGTGTATAATGCCCATGGAAGCCAGAAAAGGGTGTCCTGGTCCTCTATAAGAGCAACCGGTGCTTTTAACTTCTGAGTCAGCTCTCTAGCCCCCTCATAATTGAATTTTTTTTTTAATTTAAAAAAATTTTTTATGTGTATGAGTGTACTGTCTACATGTAGGTTTGTGCACCCATATCATGCAATGCCACGGAGGTCTGAAGAGGGCATCGGATTCTCCTGGAACTGGAGTAAAGACGGTTCTTAGCCACCATGTGGGTGCTGGGAATTGAACCCGGGTACTCTGCAAGAGCAGTCTGTGCTCCTAACTGCTGAGCCATCTCTTTTTAAAATTTTTTAAATTAATGAGAGAGAGAGAGAGAGAGAGAGAGAGAGAGAGAG
>VZQC01000239.1:200886-240545 GCA_009823505.1 Rhizomys pruinosus | reverse complement strand
TTTTTTTTTTTTCTTTTCTGTCTTTTCAAGACAGCTGTCCTGGCACTCTTTTATGTAGACCAGGCTGGCCTTGAACTCATAAGGAGCCACCTGCTGCCACCTCCCGAATGCTAGGATTAAAGCCATGCACCATCACATCCGGCCTGACATGGTGTACTTTGAATTGAGCTCAGGTCCTCTTAAAGAGCAGCAAGTTTCGGATGGAAAGATAGCACTGGCTGCTCTTCCAGAAGTCCTGGGTTCGGTTCCCTTCATTCACATGACATCTGACAACCACTTGTAACTCCAGTTCCAGAAGATCTCTTTTCTGGTCACCCTGGGTATCGCACACACATGGTGCATACACATACATGCATGCAAACACACATAAAATCTTAGAAACAAAATAAAACAAAACAAAAAACCCAGCAAGTGCTCTTATCTGAGCCATCTTTCCAGCACCCCCCTTTTTTGGTTCTTTTTTAATTATTCTTTTTATTGTTATTAAAATTTTTCCATATATCATACATCATTTCTCAATTGAATTTAGAGTCACTTCCCTTTCCATGTCCCCCACCCCACCTGAGTTCCATATATGTCTTGAATTTTTTTCTGAGTCTTTCCAGTTTTTTTTTCCAGATCTTCTGTTGTTCTCTCTAACTTATATTGCTTCAATATGTATATATACGTAAATACATACATACATACATACATACATACATACACAAATCACCTGACTTGGAAGATTTTTTTTTTTCTAAAAGATGTCATGTTTTCCTTGAGGAAGTGTTTGAAGGTTCCTCCTTGGCAATCCCAAACAGCCATCAATCCTGCCCTTGTGCTCCACACTGGGGTCTTTCCCTCCCACAGTCCCCTAAATGAAGTCTAGTAAGCATGCATCCTGTCTTGATCTTCCTGTACTGGCATCTGTGATACAGCCCGGGTAGTCCAACAATGGCAGTCTATACTCTGAGGAGGCTGAAATCCCTATAGTTGCTCAGTCCACAAGCTGGGCATCTCAGTAGTCCCCATCTGCCAGCCCCATTTTTTTAAAAGTATATTGTAGCAGTGATGGTTAAAATTTAAGTAATAACCAAAGGGAAATTTTTACTTTTATTTCATAATTATTGTATAGTTCATGAAATGGTGGCTTTTAGACAGATTTATTAACAAATAAAAATTGATTTATATGAATATATCTCCCAAATTAAAGTTTACAGATTTCTTACTGATCTAGGAATGTGTGTCTGGGCCTGGAAGATCTACAGTATGTCTTCATGATTTCTTCACATGAACTTTTCATTACATTGCTGAAAGATGAAGAACGAAAGCTACTTGTTGATCAAATGAGGAAGAGATCCCCTAGAGTAAATCTGTGCATTAAACCTGTAACTTCATTTTATGACATCCCAGGTTAGCTCTATTTTTCTACCTCACATTTTTGCCTCTCTATTATAAACACTGAAGTATACTTAAGGATTTCCTTTGATTTTACTTGGTTAGTTTGTGTGTGAGATTAATGGGAATTTAGTCTGTCTATTGTGGTCAGATTTCCATGTGAGCTGTTCATAGCTAGTACTCAGCTGAGCCAGTCACTAATGGAGATTTAGGCATAGATACATAAGAGTTTAGCTGGGGAAATAGACCAAGATAATGCTGCTGCTATATGATTGTGTTATTATCTTCTGGCTAAATATTTAACTTTGATATTGTTGCCATTTTTACTTATATTTGATTTTCCCCCATTGTTTTTACCTTAACCTGAGTACAACATAGTTATTTATAAGAAATATCAGCCTATAAATCATATAGATTAGCTAGAAATTCACTGTATTTATGGATGAGTCAGAAATTCATTTGGTTTATCAGAAATTTTTTTTTTTTAATCTTTTTGAGACAGGGTCTCCCTGTAGCTCCAGCTATCCTGGAACTCACTGTGTAGACCAGGCTGGCCTTGAACTCTCAGAGATCCGCCTGCCTCTGCCTCCTGAGTGCTGAGGTTAAAGGCATGCACAATCACCCCTGGCTTTCATTTATCATTTTTTAAAGAAGGGAATGCTTTCTTCCTCTTTTCCTTTTTCCTTAAAAATACATCTGGGCGGCTAGAGAGAGATGGCTCAGTGGTTAATAGCACTGACTGGTCTTACAGAGGACCCAGGTTACAGTCCCAGCACCCACATGGTGGTTAACAATGATCCATATCCAGTTTCAAGGGATCTGATGCCCTCTATTGTCCTTATGTAATGGTGGCATTACATAGCACAGGCGCACTTAACATGCATGCAGGCAATACATTCATACACATTTAAAAATAAATATATTTTTAAAAGCCACATCTGGGCTGATGAACTGGCACAGTAAGGGCATTTGCTGCCAGGACTGGTGACCTGAGTTCAATCTCCACAATCTACATTTTGGAAAGAAAAAACAGATTCTTGGAAATTATCCTTGACCTCCATATGTGTACTATGGTATGTGTGCCCATGAATGCAGAAGTATGGGCACATGCACTTGCACAGAAACCCAGAGCCCATTGTGTAAGGAGAATAGGTAGGGTCCACTCTGGGTTATTCTGCATTTACTTTACTAAAGAGGTATATAATACAAGTTGTATTTGGTTTTCTGTGAGGATAGAGTTAGTACATAATTTGCATTATGTAAAATAATTCTGTAGCCGCTTTCAACTTAAAATACAACATAGGCAGTTTATCTTAATTTTTAAAAAAATTTTATTTATTTTTTTGTATGTGTATGAATGTACTGTCTACATGTGGGCCTGTGCACCCGTGTCATGCAATGCCGCGGAGGTCAGAAGAGGGTCTCGGATTCCCCTGGAACTGGAGTCAAAGACAGTTCTCAGCCACCATGTGGGTGCTGGGGATTGAACCCGGGTCCTCTGCAAGAGCAGTCAGTGCTCTTAACCGCTAGGCTCTCTCTCCAGCCCCCATATCTTAATTTTTTTTTTATATCATGCTTATAATTTTACATTTGAGTTTAATCATTAACTTAAATACCTATCTTATTTAGCCTCAGCAAGTGTCAACATTGGCCAGTTGGAACATCAACTTATTTTGTCAGTGGATCCCTGGCGGATTCGACAGATTTTAATTGAATTACATGGTATGACTTCAGAGCGACAGTTTTGGACTGTGTCTAGTAAGGTAAGAAGCCCTCTTAAGATAGGTATGAATTATCTTTGTTGTTAAATGTAATTTAGTAGATGATCTATTGCTTGGTCTTTTTGAGAATTAAGGACCCCTTATACTTGACCATTTTACGTTTGTTGTTAAATGTAATTTAGTAGATGATCTATTGCTTGGTCTTTTTGAGAATTAAGGACCCCTTATACTTGACCATTTTATGACTTTCACATGATAATAATTGTACTTTTAACACTGACAGTAAAAATATAAGAAATTTCACCATGCATGGTAGTGCACACCTTTAATCCCAGCACTTGAGAGGCAGAGGCAGGCGGATCTCTGTGAGTTCAAGGCCAGCCTTGTCTACAGAGTGAGCTTCTAGGCCAGCTGGAACTAAAAGGAGACCCTGTCTCAAAAAGACCAAAAGAAAAAAAAGTGTGTGTGTATATAATTTCAAAAATAATAACATGCACAAATGAGTTTGTATTCCATTTGTTGTCAGAGCAACTACCTACATGGATTTAAAATGTAGCTGTAACTCTATGAATAATGTATATTATTTATACTGCTACTATGAACTGTATAGGACTCTTTGGTTTTGGGTTCTGAGACCTGATCCCAAAGCCTCACACATTCTATGTACTCTCACCCCCTCCCCCCTTTTTTTAAATTTGTGTGTGTGTGTGTGTGTGTGTGTGTGTGTGTGTATGTATGAGACAGGGTCTCTCTGTAGCTCCAGCTGTCCTGGAACTAGCCCTGTAGACCAGCGCCTTTAATATTTTCCTTTGAGAATTTCACACAATTATACAGTGTATTTTGATCATTCCACCCTCTACTCCTACCTGATCTTCCATCCCCTTCCCAACTTCATGTCTTTTTTAAAAATTTTTTGGGGGGCTGGAGAGATGGCTCAGTGGTTAAGAGCACCAACTGCTCTTGCAGAGGACCCGGGTTCGATTCCCAGCACCCACGTGGCGGCTAAGAACCATCTTGAACTCCAGTTCCAGGGGAATCTGATGCCCTCTTCTGACCTCCTGCTGCATTGCACAACGTGGGCGCACCAACCTACATGCAGACAGTACACTCATACACATAAGAAATAATAAAGATTTTATGTATATGTGTGTTTTGGCTGCATGCATTTAGTTTTCCTTTTCTTGGACAATGCCCATGGAAGCTAGAATAGGGCATTAGATTCCCTGGAACTGTGTTTAAGGACAATTGTTAGCATGTGGGTGCTGGGAAATAAACCTGGGTTCTGCTAACGGATAAGCCATCTCTCCAACCCCTTGTCCATTTTAAATTTATTTTTCATTTTTTAAAATAACCTCCTCAGACTAGTTGATGTGTTTATTATGCATGTGTGTGAGGCCACCTACTGTAGGATGGGCAGCTCACTACTGACCACACCCTTGAAGTTCCAACTCCAGCAGCATCTCAGCTGGGGTTGAGGCTTCATGCATCCATGCTAGAATTTTGACTGGCTTGATCTTATATGGGTCTTGTTCAGTGTTTTTACTTTTTAATATTTTCTTTTAATCTAAAACTGTACTCTGAAACTAGTTTATCAAAACTTCATTAGAAATCATTTTTTGCTTTAAGGTTTTTTTTCTATGCCTGTTTTTAAAGTTTTTTTTTTTTAATTTTATTTATTTTTGTATGTGTATGAATGTACTGTCTGCATGCAGGTCTGTGCACCCGTGTCGTGCAATGCTGCGGAGGTCAGAAGAGGGTGTCGGATTCCCCTGGAACTGGAGTTCTCCTGGAATTGGAGTTTCGGACGGTTCTTGGCCGCCATGTGGGTGCTGGGGATCGAACCTGGGTCTTCTGCAAGAGCAGTCGGTGCTCTTAACCGCTAGGCTATCTCTCCAGCCCCTCTATGCCTGTTTTTAAAGTTTATCTGTTTAGAGGTTTCTTGGCCCGGCATGATGATACCATACATCAAAGTGGTGTGTGTTTGCTTTCTTTTTCTTTTTCTTTTTCTTTTTCTTTTTCTTTTTCTTTTTCTTTTTCTTTTTCTTTTTCTTTTTTTTCTTTTCTTTTTTCTTTTCTTTTCTTTTCTTTTCTTTTCTTTTCTTTTCTTTTTTCTTTTCTTTTCTTTTCTTTTCTTTTCTTTTCTTTTCTTTTCTTTTCTTTTCTTTTCTTTTCTTTTCTTTTCTTTTCTTTCTCTGTCTTCCTCACTCCTTCCTTCCCTCCCTCCTTCCCTCCCTCCCTCCCTCCCTTCCTTCCTTCCTTTTCTTTCTTTCTTTTCTTTCTTTTCTTTCTTTTCTTTTCCTTCTTTTTGAGACAGGGTCTCCTTTTAGCCCCAGCTGGCCTGGAACTCACTCTGTAGACCAGGCTGGCCTTGAACTCACAGAGATCCACCTGCCTCTGCCTCTGCCTCCCATGTGCTGGGATTAAAGGTGTGTGCCACCACGCCCGGCTTAAAGATGGTTCTTAGCTGCCATGTGGGTGCTGGGAATCAAACCTGGGTCCTCTGCAAGAGAAATTGGCGCTCTTAGCTGCTGAGCCATCTCTCCAGCCCCTGCTTTCATTTTTTTAATTACTGTATTTGTGAAGCATGGTCTTAGATACAGCCCAGATTGATCTTCAACTCAGGATCCTCCTGCCCCAACTTACTGAGTGCTGGAATTACAGGTACTCAACTTTGTAACGAGCTGTAAGTGGTGCTTTTAAACTTATTTTCAAGCTGAGCATAGTGGTACAAGCCTTTATACCCAGCACATGGGGGAGAGAGGCTGGTGGATCTCTGTGACTTTGAGGCCAGTCTGATCTACATCCTGAGTTTCAGACCAGTGAGACCCACCTCACCCAAAGTTTCCTGGATTTAAAGTACAAATGAAAACTTTTTGGGGGAGGGGGAGTCTTTATGAGACAGGTCTCCTGGAACTGTGTACATTAGGCTGGCCTTGATCTCACAGAGAGGCTTGTTTCTCCCTCCCTAGTGCTGGGTATAAAGGCTTGTACCACCATGTCTGGCTTGAAAACAAGTTTCAAAGTACCATTTCAAGCTGGTTCCATTACAAATGTGCATACCCATAATCCCAGCACTCAGTAAGTTGGGGCAGGAAGATCTAGAGTTGGAGATCAACCTGGGCTTTATCCTAAGACCATGCTTCACAAATGTAGTAATAAAAAATGAAAGTAAACACCATTTCAATGGATTATATAGTTCAGAGGTCAAACAAAAGGCAGTAACTAGGCCTTAAACTCACAAAAATCCACCTGCTTCTGCCTCCCAAGTGCTAGGATTAAAGGTGTGCGCCATCACGCCCAACTAAAATATTTTTTTTAATAAAGGAAATAATCCATAGAGGAGAGAAATGTAGAGTAACATGGCAAGTTCTCTAACTGCGTATTCTCCCATCATGGCACTGTTTAGAGAAAAAGCCTGAAATTCATTTATATTATATACGGATTAGATAAACACACAAGTACAGTAAAATGAATATTCTAAGTATTAATTGGGTCCTTTGGTATTGATGCCATTTATTAGTGCTATTTTTTTTAATTTTTTGTCTTTCTTTTTTTTTGAGACAGGGTCTGTAGCCCCAACTGGCTTGGCACTTGCTATGTAGACCAGGCAGGCCTTGAATTTACCTGCCTCTACCTCCCAAGTGCTGGGATTAAATAAAGGCATGCACCATCATGCCTGGCTATTGGTGCTAATTTTTTATAAAATATTTTTATGGGCTGTAGAGATGTGTCAGCGGTTAAGAGCACTGACTGCTCTTGCAGAGGACCTGGGTTCCATTCCCAGCACCCACATGGCGGCTAAGAACCATCTTAGGCCTGGTGTGGTGGCCTTTAATCCCAGCGCTTGGGAGGCAGAGGCAGGTGGATCTCTGTGAGTTTAAGGACAGTCTGGTCTTTGTAGCAAGCTCCAGGACAGCCAGAGCTACAGGGAGACACTGTCTCAAAAAGACAAAAAAAAAATATATATATATATATATATATATATATGTACATACATATATTTATGTGTTTTAGTATATTGCCTGCATGTGTGTAAGTGCACCTGTGTCATGCAATGCCTGCAGAGGTCAGAGAGAGCATTAGATTCCCCTGGGACTGGAGTTATGGGCAGTTGTCAGTCCCAATGCTGGTGCTGGGAATTGAACCCAGGTCCTCTGCAAGAGTAGCCAGTGCTCTTAACTGCTAAGTCATCTCTCCAGCCCCATTAGGGCTAATTTTGAAGTGCAGAAATAGAGCATAATAGTTAATAACTGTATTTTTAGACACTTTTCTTAGATGCATTACATCTGTGTGCCTATTTTCTCATTTGTAAAATGGGAAATGAGAGTTCCTATCTTATAGTATCGTTGTGAGGATCATCTGAGTTAAAGTTCTTAGTTTTTGCAGTGTTTTTGCTGTGTATGTCCTGTTAGAAAATGTTAGACTGGGATTGACCAGGGTAGTGTGAAAATGAAAGATGAGATCAACCTCAGGACCAGATTTGTTCTTCATTAAGAACAATGAAGGTGGCCGGGCGTGGTGGCGCACGCCTTTAATCCCAGCACTTAGGAGGCAGAGGCAGGCGGATCTTTGTGAGTTCAAGGCCAGCCTGGTCTACAGAGTAAGTTCCAGGCCAGCTGGGACTACAGGAAGACTCTGTCTCGAAAAGACCAAAAAAAAAAAAAAAAAGAAATTACAAGAACAATGAAGGTGGCAACAGTTACTCTTCAGTATTTGCAACTGTGTCCTGAGGCTCCGTTGGGCTGCTTGTAAGGGGTGGGGATTAGGAAGGGAGAAGGAGCAGGACCAATTGTGCACTGCAGTGGAAGCGCTGTGACCCAGTTTGGAGGTTTGAGACAGTAGAGGCTGATACTTGTTTTTCTCCAGATAAATCAGTCTTTGGGTTGGGGGCTTTACACAGTTCCTGGGTTGGACATTAGCTCAGATTTGAGGTTTATCTGAGGTTTACTTACTCAGTATCAGGCTCTTTTAAGTCCAGGCATTTATCCTTCAGGTCTTGTTATGTTAGCGTTTTCTCCACAACCTCCACCTCCCATCCTCTTTCCTGAGGACCAAACCCAGAACATACCTGTATTCAGGGAAGTACTATACAACTCTTTGGTGGTGGTGCTGGTGGAGGTGGAGGGTTTTCTTTGTTTTGCCTGTACATTCAGAAATTTTAATCCTTTCATTAGTGTTCATTGTAGTGAAAATGCTTAACATTTTCTTACCTTGTTCCTTTCTGTTTGAAAAATTAGTTTTTTGAAAAAAAAAAGGCAATTGAATATTATTGAAAGAGTCTTATCTTGTGTGTGCTTATGTACTATTACTCTTCTAGTGGGAAGTACCGTCTGTATACAGTAGTGTTATCCTGGGAATTAAGGACAATTTAACAAGAGATTTGGTTTACATTCTCATGGCCAAAGGTTTACACTGCAGTACTGTTAAGGTGAGTGAAAGTATGCATAAAGCATTTACCAAAACTGGCGTGAGGAGCCAGGGGAATGGTTCAGTGGGTAAAGCTCTTGCTGTATAAGCATGAGAACTTTAGTTCAAATCCCAGAACTACATAAAGCCAGATGCGATGATAATGGGCTTCTATGGTGAGCTGGGAGGCAGAGACAGGAAAATCCCAGGAAGCTCTTGGTCCAGCCAGTGTGCACACAGCAGTGAGCAGCAAAGAGATCCATCCAGTCTCAGCCGGGGCAGACCTTGAAAGCTAACACCTGAGCTTATCCTCTAACCTAACAGGTGTACCATGGTAATCACAGCACATACACAAGGGTGCAAACATGCACACACGAACCAGACCAAACCAAAAAACCTCAGCCTGTGTTAATTTCAGAAGAAAGGAATTACAGTTGATTCTTTCCTAATCTTCATATCATAGGCTTAAAAGGCTAGACCTAAAATACTGTTGGAAAAGAGATGTCAGTTGATCTTTTTCCTTTATCCTTATAAATGCACAATATTATCTTGGACATGTGTTACTTTTCTGTGTGGAAATGGGATGTAGTTGTTCACATCACCAGAAACAGGCACCCTGAGGCTTCAGATCATTATGGATAACCTATCAGGACCCTTCTCTTGAAAAAAAAAAAAAGAAAAGAAAAAAGTAAATCAGGTGCTGGAGAGATGGCTCAGTGGTTAACAGTACTGGCTACTCTTGGAAAGGACCCAGGTTGTGTACCCAGCACCCACATGGCAGCTAACAACTGTAACTCCAGTTTCAGTGGATCTGGTGGCCTCTTCTGACCTCTGCAGGCATTACATGACATAGGTTCACTTATATACGTATAGGCAGTATACTCATGAAAATAATAAATAAAAATTTAAAAAATCTGTTAAGAATACAAGAAGTATTATTTGTGTTTAGGACTCAGTAAAGACTGTGTTAAAAGAGCAAAATATAGAGCTGGTCGTGTCTCAAAAATAAAAAAAGTTTTAAAAAAGTCTCTTAAAATTACTTTTGCTACCTGGCTGGGGCATGCACAGTCTTTAGTCCCAGCACTTGGGAGGCAGATGCAGGCAGATCTCTGTGAATTCAAGGCCAGGCTAGTCTACATAGTGAGTTCTAAGCCAGCTTGGGGCTACGGGGGGACCCTGTCTCAAAAAGAGAAAAAAAAAATACTTGTGCAGTGTATTTCATACCAGGGGTTGGAGTGAACTGTTAACTGTTGGAGTTAACTGTTAAGAGTATAGTCACATGTGTGATAGAATGGTTTTCCCATTCATTAGTGAAATTTAATGTGGACTACATATGTAATAGTTTGTGGGGTTTATTTTGTTGTTTTTGTTGTTGTTGTTGTTTTTGAGAGAGTGTCTCCTTATCACCCCAGTGACCCTGAAACTCTATTATACAGATCAGACTGACCTTGATCTCACAGAGAGCTACCTGCCTCTAGCTCCCAAGTGTTGGAATTAAAGGCGTGTGCCACCATGCCCGCTTGTATTTTTTTTATAGCTATGGGAGAAATCCAATTGTTAGAATTAAAGGATAAGTGGAGAGAGATGATAAGTGGAAGGATACTAGTGTTTAGAGTGGGATGGTAGGAAAGAGCAGGCAGCATTGTTAATTTGATTTGCTTGTTTTATTAGGCAGTTGTGTAGGTAAATAAGAGTGGTGTGCAAAGATTGTGAAATGTGAGATGTATTTAAAGGTCTAAGGTCTAATTCTGAATCTCTTAGAAGGGTCCTTGTCTTAGAATTTTATACATATGGAGTATAAAGTCATTGTTATATGATAATTTCTATTAGACCTGTATAGTAATATGTGTATTTATTTGGGTAAGTCAACAGTAAAGAAAAAGGTAGCGTTGTCTTATTCCCCAAGAGACTTTTTTTCTCCAGAGCCTCTTATTGCTTTTATAGGACTTTCCCCACGCCAAACAGCTATTTGCTGCTTGTCTGGAGTTGGTAACAGAGTTCTCACCAAAACTTCGTCAGGTTATGCTGAATGAAATGCTGCTTTTGGACATTCATACACATGAAGCTGGAATGGGGCAATCAGGAGAGAGACCTCCTTCTGACCTTATTAGTAGGGTACGAGGATATCTGGAAATGAGGCTTCCTGGTAAGACTGGCTCACAAATCCAGTGGCAGAATTCAATATTTAGTTGGAGGGGAAAGGCAAAGAATTATTTACTTGATTTACCTCTCTATAGAAAATTGCTCTCCTGAAACAGTTAGGATTTGGAGTTGACTTGGGAACATTGGTGAAAGCTGGGAAACTATGTTTCCTAAGACTTCCTTAGCAGTAATGCAAACTAGGTGACTTGAAATGATAGAAATTACAGTTTCACTATTCTGTAGATTAGATATCTGAAATCTAAGTGTCCCAGGCCACGCCCTTTTAATAGTTTAGGGAACAATCCTTCCTGCCCTTCCTGTTTCCAGTTGACCCTGCCACTCCCCGGCTGGTTGTTATTTGACTGTAGCTGCATTCACTCCAGTCTCTACTCTTGATTTCATGTGTCTGCCTTTCCTTTTCTTAGGAAGACAGTATTCTAAACAAGGGCTCGGTTCAGTTAATTACATATGTAGAGCTCTTATGTCCTGGTCAGGTACTGTTCTGAAACTTAGGTGGGGCCATGAATTTTTATGGGACTGTTCAACATACTCTTGAAGCTGTATGTTGTCATTTGATTTATATTCTAAGGTATGGTCTCTCAGATATTGCCCATGCTGGCTTCAAACACCTAGTTTAAGTGATCATCTGCCTTAGCTTCCTGAGCATCTGTGTCTGCAAGCATGTGCCACCCTGCCTGGCTTAGGCTTAGGTCTTAAATATGTGATCCTCCTGCATCTCAATCTCAAGTATTTGGGGGTCCAAGTGTGAGCCATCGTACTCAGCCCTTACATTGTGATTTTATTAAGATACTCTGTTTAAAAAAAAAAAATGTTCTTAGGTGTACAGATTGGAGGCTTAATTCCTCCCTACTGCAGTGTAATGTCTTGACAGATTGCAGGGGCCAGGAATTCGCTGGTGGCCACTCACTTCAGGAAGAGAGGTTGAGTGTCCACTTAAATGTTAAATGTCTTACTCAGAAAATGGGTGTATCAGGTAAACTATCATCTGTGTCATAAATGGATTTTTATTTGGTAAATCAGTTTCTTAATTTTATAGGTTTTAAATGTAATTACAGAAATTAAGTCACACTGTATTCATTTAAAGGTTTAGACAATAAATTGAGTTGTGAAGAAAGGTGTCAACAGTGTAGCCAAAAATTAACAACTGGTAGCTCTCTGGGGTCTTATGACTAAGTGTATTCTGTCATTATTGTGGTTAAGTTTATTGCATTCTAATTCCTCAAAGGAACATGTAGTCATAAGTGACACTTTTTAAATAGAGTATCTTTTGAGCTTTAATGTATCCATATCCTTTGATTATCATATCTTTGTTTTGCCAGTACTGGGGCTCGAACCTAGAGCCTCACACCCGCTAGGCAAGCACTCCACCACTGAACTGTAGATCTAGCCCGTGTGCTGCCACAGCGTTGACCTATAACATTGGAGGTCACATCACTTTTTCTCTTTCCCCATAGAAGGGGCACATAATTTATGTAAATTCTTACTTTATTAACTGTTCAGGAGCTTGTCCAATAGCTTATGGTATTTATTAGCACTCTGGGAAGAAAAGATTGTATATTTCCAGTGTTTTGGGAAAAACAAGGTTTGTGTTTTTTTCTCTCAGAGTTCCTTCTGTTGTTTCTGCCTTAACTATAGACTCAGTTACTTAACTGCAGCTTAGACTCTACCTCACTGCCATTGTAAGAGCTGGGGTTGGTACGCATGCTGTCTCCATGAGTCAAGATGTGGGAGAAAAGTGTCATCTCCCACCTTCTCTGCACTGAGACAGGGTCTCCAGTAGCTCACTGATTGGGCTAGACTGGCTGACTAGTGTGCTCTAAACACTTGCTCATCAATTCCCACCCATATGGGAATCTCTACAAGAGCAGCCATTGCTCTTAACCACCGAGCGACCCCTCCAGCCCCTGCCACACTTTTTTTTTTGGTTGTTGTTTGTTTTTTTTGTTTTTGTTTGTTTGTTTTTTTAAGAGACTGCTGCATATTCAAACTCATTGTGCCCTCTCCCTTGCCCAGGAAGTGATTTTTTTTTTTTTTTGGCTTTTTCAAGACAGGGTCTCCCTGTAGCCCCAGCTGTCCTGGAACTCACTCTGTAGACCGGGCTGGCCTTGAACTCACAAAGATCCGCCTGCCTCATGCCTCCCAAGTGCTGGGATTAAAGGCATGCGCCACCACGCCCAGCTGGAAGTGATTTTTTTTTAAACATTTTTTTCTTTATTTTTTTCATGTGTATGAGTGTTATGTCTGCATATGTTTTTTTAAATTTTATTTATTTTTGTATGTTTATGAATGTACTGTTTGCATGTAGGTTTGTGCACCTGTGTCATGCAATGCCGCAGAGGTCAGAAGAGGGTCTCGGATTCCCCTGGAACTGGAGTTCTCCTGGAATTGGAGTTACATACTGTTTTCAGTCACCGTGTGGGTGCTGGGGATTGAACCCGGGTCCTCTGCAAGAGCAGCCCTGGAACTGGAGTTCTCCTGGAATTGGAGTTACAGACTGTTTTCAGCCACCGTGTGGGTGCTGGGGATTGAACCCGGGTCCTCTGCAAGAGCAGTTGGTGCTCTTAACTGCTAGGCTATCTATCTAGCCCCATGTTTGCATATGTTTAAGTGCACCCATGTCATGCAATGCTTGAGGAGGAGGGGAAGGTGTTAGATCCCCTGGAAATGGAGTTATCTGCCATGTGGGTGCTGGGATTTGAACCCAGGTCTTCTATAAGAACAACCAGTGCTCTTAACCACTGGGCCATCTCTCCAGCCCCCCCTAGGAAGTGATTTTTTAGCTGACAATAAATCCAGCCATCCAGTTATAATTGAAATGTTGGCAAAAGATTGTTTTATTTTTAAATATAACAAAAAGAAAAAAAAAACCCAACTTTTTTTTTTTTTTTTTTTTGGTCTTTAAAGACAGGGTCACCCTGCTTAGCCCCAGCTGTCTGGGAACACACTCTGTAGACCAGCTTAGGCTTGAACTCAAAGATCCACCCTGCCTTTGCCTCCCAAGTGCTAGGATTAAAGGCGCCCTGTGCCGCCACCATGCCTGGCCAGCTCACTTTTTATTCCGACACAGTGACTTTGTTAAGTTGGTCAGTTTCAGCTAAACTGAATGCTACGTCTGATTTGGGGGGATTTAATCAATAACTTCCTCTCAGATGAAGCCTTGGAGCCAAAGCTTCTCTTTGGCAAGATGTCCAGAACGCAGCTTACATGCATTGAAGTATATAGTTTTATTTTTCATCTGTCTTCAAGAAATTAATATACTTTTATTTTGCTGGATTTCTTTGCAATTTTTTCACTTAAGTACCTTTTTTTTTTTTTTTTTGGTCTCCATGTAGCCCCAGCTGGCCTGGAACTCACTGTAGACCAGGCTGGCCTTGAACTCACAAAGATCCACCTGTTTCTGCCTCCCAAGTGCTAGGATCAAAGGCATGCACCACAACGCCTGGCTTAAGTACTTTTTTATTTTTTTATTTTATTTTATTATTATTATTTTTTTCTTTGTTAACTTTTTATTATTATTATTTGTTTATTTTTAAGGGAGTCTACAATATAATAACACAGTTGTTTGCAGATAACATTGATGTTACTCAGTTTGCCATACAATTAGGTAATTGGTGCATGTTGCAAGTATGTATGTCCAAATTTTGAACAACCCAAGGTTCCCATAGTCTAGTTGGAGAAGCTTGTATGCACAGGCATATTGATCAATTAGGAGTCCAGATTATATTGCTGTAGTCTCATGATTCACCCCTATCTCTCCGCAGCCCTTACATTCTACCACGCCTCCTCTTCCGCAATTTGTTCCCTGGTTAAGTACTTTTTTGTAATAAAGTAAGATATTAATAGTTATATATGTACTGTCAAAAAAATGTGGAAATAGGGCTGGAGAGATGGCTCAGCAATTAAGAGCACTGGCTGCTCTTACAGAGGACCTGTGTTGGATTTCAAGTGTCTAATAACAACTATCTATGACTTTAGTTCCAGGGGAATCCAATATTCTTCTAACCTCCTTGGGCATTCCACAACATGGATGGGTGCACTTACATACATGCAGACCATATACTTATACATATAAAATAAAAGTAATGAATTAAAAAAATGTAGAAAGGCTGACAACTATAGGTATTCTAAAAGAGCTCAGTCTCCCCATGTAAAGTCTTGGCATTGTTACTTAGGATGCATTGTATTTCATTGTTCTTTAAGTACATTAAAATTTGAACTTAAATGCTTTGAGCTACAAAGATTACAACATTTTTGAGTATATTTATTTCAAAGGAAATAATGTTTAAAACATGCCTGAGTGAATTTTTTCCTCCTTACTATTACATTTAAAATTCTTTCGGGCGTAGCTATTTATTTATTCATTTGTTCATTCACAGATCAGGGCTTTTGTCGTCCTGACTGCCCTAGAGCTTCCTGTGTAGCCCAGAGTGACCGTTACCATCTGATCCTCCTATGTCCACCTGTCTGCTTGGTTACAGGGGTGTGCCACTGGTTATTCCGACTCTTCTTTTTGTGCTTTTTAGATATTCCTCTTCGCCAGGTTGTAGCTGAAGAATGTGTTGCTTTTATGTTAAACTGGAGAGAAAATGAATATCTTACACTGCAAGTCCCTGCATTTTTACTTCAAAGTAATCCATATGTAAAGGTAACTGTCTAAAATGGTTATTAGAATTATATATTATTACTTACATTGTTTCTTTAAATTTCTACTGCTGGGAATTTGTCTTTTTTTTTTTTCTTTTTGAGACAGGGTCTCCCTGTAGTCCCAGCTGGCCTAGAACTCACTATACAGACCAGGCTGGCTTTGAACTTACAGAGATATGCTTGCTTCCTCCTTCCGAGTGCTGGGAATAAAGGTGTATGCCACCACACCTGTCAAATTTGTTAAATTTTTATGATACAGTATAAATTGAGGCAAGTGCTTGTTGGTTTGTTGTGAAGATCATAGTTTTGAGCTAGGAACATAGCTTAGTGTTGAGACCCCTTACTAGCATGTATGAGGCCCAGATTATCCCAGTATGCTGTAGTTTTTGATAGTATAGATATTTGACTTTGCCCTGATATTTCTTCCAGATGCCATACAACATGTTAAATAAAAACACAAATTATGTGGTAGGTGACTAACAGTTTGTACATATACATAAGTTTATTAATTTTTCTTTCTTTGAATTCTTTCAAACTCTAGAACTGATGGAAACATAACTTCTACCATTTTCCATTTTTTATGAGACAGGGTCTCCCTACAGCCCCAGCTGGCCTGGAACTCACTCTGTAGACCAGGCTGGCCTTGAACTCACAGGCTCTAGTGCTAGGACTAAAGGCCCGCTCCACCAGGCCTGGCTTAAAGACGGTTCTTAGCTGCCATGTGGGTGCTGGGAATTGAACCCGGGTCCTCTGCAATCTGCAAGAGCAGTCAGTGCTGTTAACCGCTAAGCCGTCTCTCCAGCCCCTACCTAAACATATTCTTTAGAACCTATTTAGTCCTCTAAGTTTAATATTCCTGAATATATGACATGTTTAATGAATTAATATGTTTGCTATTAGTAATTATGCCAATGTGATAGATTTCATTCAGTAAATTTATAATAAGTGTAGTCTTAGTAACATATGTCCTTTACAACTTTTGGTTCTGAGTACAGTAAACTAGACATACTAGAAGCTTTTCTAAAGATTATATATTTATGTATTAGTATTATATATGCCAGAGCCTGGGGGAGATAATTTAGTTGATAAATTGCATGCCTTCAATCCCCAGAACCCATTTTTTCTAAAAACAAAAGCCAGGCAAGAAGTGTTTATGATTTCATTGATAAGGAGGCAGAGAGAGGCTGGTCCCTGGCCAGCTATCCTAGCTTTCTTGGTTTGTTCCAGGCCAGTGATAGACAGCTGTCTCAAAAAAATGGACAGCACCTGGGGAACAACACCTGAGGTTGTCCTCCAGCCTATACACACATGCACCTATGCACACATGCATACACATATACATACATACATACAAACAAACAAACAAACAAAAATAATTGTCTAGACTCTCCCTCTTACTGGTTTGTAGTAGGATTTTTGGTTTTTTCCCTGTAGCTCCAGCTGTCCTGGAACTCACTATGTAGACCAGGCTGGCCTTGAACTCACAGAGATCCACCTGCCTCTGCCTCCCAAGCACTAGGACTACAGGTGTGTGCCACCACAACTGGCTGTATTATTTGTTTTTTATTTTATTTATTTATTTTCGTATGTGTATGAATGTACTGTCTGCATGCAGGTTTGTGCACCTGTGTTGTGCAATGCCAGGGAGGTCAGAAGAGGGTGTGGGATTCCCCTGGAACTGGAGTTAAAGATGGTTCTCAGCCATCATGTGGGTGCTTGGGATTGAACCCTTATTTTTATTCTATATCTATGAGTGTATTGCCTGCATGTGTGTAAATGCACCTGTGTAGTACAATGCCCATGGAGTCGGAAGAAGGCACTGAATTCCCCTGGAACTAAGCCTGGCAATCTGAGCTCAATTGTCAGATTTCAGAATAAAAGGAAAGAAACAAGTCCTGCCGGGCGTGGTGGCACATGCCTTTAATCCCAGCATTAGGGAGGCAGAAGCAGGTGGATCACTGTGAGATCGAGGCCAGCCTGGTCTACAGAGTGAGTTCCAGGACAGCTGGGGCTACACAGGGAGACCCTGTCAAAAAGAACAACAAAAAAAGGAAACAAGTCCTAAAATTTGTCATCTCATGCATGTGTCGCTTACATTCACATCATATACACACATCCACAGTAATAACAAAAGAAAAAATTAAAATTGGGATGGAGGGGTAGGCATGGTGGTATACACCTTTAATCCCAGAACTCGGGAGGCAGAAGCAGGTGGATCACTGTGAGATTGAGGTCAGCCTGGTCTACATAGTGAGTTGCAAACCAGCTTGGGCTACAAGGAGACCCTAGCCCCAAAATTATCAGATATACATTATTAAAACTGATATGCTACTTACTTAGTTGTGTCTGTACTTGTTTTTCTTCTCATTTTAAGTGTTCAGAGTAATGCACTTTATGAATTACAGCCAAATCCCTTAGAGATTGTGTTGAATACCCAGAAAAAGGAAAAAACAAAACGAAACTGTTGTCTTTTGGCCATTTTATTTGACTTCTCCTCTAGTGTGCTCTTATAATATGACTGTCATTTATGACTTAGGTTATCTTTTGTATTTTTTGTTTTTCACTTTATAGCTCGGACAGCTTTTAGCAGCCACTTGCAAAGAACTTCCAGGTCCTAAAGAAAGTAGACGGACTGCAAAAGACCTTTGGGAAGTTGTTGTTCAGATCTGTAGTGTGTCTAATCAGCACAAACGAGGAAATGATGGCAGAGTTAGTTTAATAAAACAGAGGGAATCTACATTAGGTATAATGTATCGGTATGTAATAGTATGTTTCTGATATTTTGGGGTTTTCATTCATTTATACTGTGTGTATTTTTTCAAAAACATCTATATTTTGTAAATCATATAGATAATCTTAGGCTGGGTATTTGCATTACATGAGGCCATAGGTTCATTTCTTAATACCACAAACCCAGAACAAAGCAAGATGCATACTTTTTAGAATTTTGTGGTGTTCTTCTCTGGTGCACTTGACTGTGACCACTTTTGGTTTGTAGTAGGCTTTTTGTTTTTTTGTAATGATTCAACATTGTACAAATAATTCTTCAACTTTTGGGGTCTGGTACTTATATATTTATTTTTGTTTTTTTGTTGTTTGGTTTTGGTTTTTTTTCTGTTTTTTGAGGCAGGGTCTCTGTAGCCACAGATGGCCTGGAATGCACTATGTAGACCAGGCTGACCCTGACCACCTACTTCTAGCTTTTAAGTGCTAGGATCAAAGGCGTGTAACTCTTAATTTAACCTTTTTTTTAACATTTATGTATTTACTCATATGTGTGTGTGGGGGGGTCTATGTGTGTACACACGTGCTCATGCCTTTGTCCATCTTTGGAGGCCAGAGGAAAACTTGAACATGTCAGTTCTCTATCATACAGTTTTGAGGATCCACAGGTTGTCAGGCTTGACAGCAAGTGGCTTTGCCTACTGAGCCATCTTGCCAACCCCAGCAATTTAATTTAATCAACATAAATTTGTAATGTTCTGAGGTTGGATATTACTGAGGAATTTGTGTGATTAAAACAGGGAAATGTAGGGGCTGGAGAGATGGCCTAGCGGTTAAGAGCGCCGACCGCTCTTACAGAGGACCCGGGTTCGATCCCCAGCACCCACATGGCGTCCGAGAGCCGTCTGAAACTCCAATTCCAGGAGAACTCCAGTTCCAGGGGAATCCGAGACCCTCTTCTGACCTCCGCGGCATTGCACGACACGGGTGCACAAACCTGCATGCAGACAGTACATTGATACACATACCGAAAATAAATTAAAAAAAAAAACAAAAAACAGGGAAATGTAAAAAAAACAAACCAGGGAAATGATTTTAGGTAATTATGCAAATAGAATATTATTTAAGTTTCCTAACTGCTGAATTNTGGAGAGTTGGGAATAAAGCATCACATAATTACATTTCTTATTTTAATATCTGATATTAAGTGAATATACAAATTTTTTTTGTAGGAGTGAACTGCTTTCTTTTATCAAAAAATTACGGGTAAGATTTTTTGATGCAATTACTGATGCTTTTTTGTCAATGACTAAATATACTAAGTGCTTCATATGCTGATTTGATTATTCAAGTTAACGTGCTTATCTGTAGTGATTCTTATTACAGATGGGATAATTTGAATGAAAAAGTTTATTTTATATTTGCTATGTTTTAGTGTTTTAGTAAACAGCAGATTTTTTTTTTTTTAAATTATGGAAGTGTCTCTGTCTAGGTGTGGTAGCACACACTTCTAGTGTAAGCACTTGGAGGCTCACATGGCTGGTTTCAGATTAACCTGGGCTGCATAATGAGACTTTGCCTTAAAAATGAAATCATACCTCCATGAGAGTGTGGTGCCTGGCTTTCATTTTCGCTTGATATGATTGTCACATTTGTTTAGTTGTCATAACCTGGGTTTCATCCTCTCATTTTTTTTTTTAAATTTTTTATTACAGGGTTTTTCCATAGCCCCAGTTGGTCTAGAATTCCCTATGTCAGCCAGGCTGGCCTGATCTCACAGAGATCCATCCACCTGCCTTTGATTCCAGCACTCACCTTTGAATCCAGCACTGGCGAGGTAGAAGCAGGCGGATCTCTAACGCTTCTTGAGCCAGCTGCTCAGAGACCTGTCTTAAAAAAAAAAAAAAATTAAAACATCATTCTTTTGAAATAGCTAGAAGTCTTAATTTGGAACAAGATCAAGTCACACGAAAGGTGGATCTGGAGGTATCGCTCAGTGACAGAGCACTTGCCCAAGACCTTGGGTTTGAGTCCCCAGCCCTGACCTTCCCCAAAAAATAAGAAAGAAAAGAAAAAGTGTTGTAACAGTGATTATAAGCATGAGATCTAAGAGTGATCATTTTATGTAGATATGTTGTGATTTCCTTTTTCATGAAGCTGGAAATGAAGTTGTGCTTTAGTGTGCTCTCTTCCAGATGTCAAATTCCACCAAAATGAGGTTCTCCTGTAAGGTACTTGGTGTCTCTGAGATTAACAGGAGACACACACTATTTAAAGATTCTTATGTTTTCTTTCTCTTAGGAACCATTGGTTTTGACTATTATTTTATCACTCTTTGAAGCTTCACAATGTTGGGTCAGTATTTTGTAATTTAAGAATTATTTGAAGCTGGGTGTGGTGGTGTACACCTTTTTTTTTTTTTTTTATTATTTTATCTTGTATGTGTATGAATGTACTGTCTGCATGCAGGTCTGTGCAACCGTGTCGTGCAATGCTGCGGAGGTCAGAAGAGGGTTTCGGATTCCCCTGGAACTGGAGTTCCTTCTGGAATTGGAGTACAGACGGTTCTTAGCCGCCATGTGGGTGCTGGGGGATCGAACCCGGGTCTCTTGCAAGAGCGTCTGTGCTCTTAACCGCTAGGCTCTCTCTCAGTCCGGTGGATGGTACACCTTTTTAACCCTGCACTCAGGAGGCAGAGGCGTCAGATTTCTGTGAGTTCAAGGCCCAGCGCCGGTTACAGAGTGGTTCCGGCCAGCTAGAGCTACAGGGAGACCTGTCTCAAAAAGCCAAAAAAAAAAAAAAAAACACAGTTGAAAGAAATTTCTTTAAATCATACTGTTGAAATAGCACATTTTCTCTTTTTCTAAAAGGGGGACATTGTGAATGATATACAGCTGACACATTTCTATTTGGCCGTCTTCTATTCCCAAGTAAGTAGCAGTATAACTTACTTATTCAGAAATCACCCTGTGGTATAGACAGATAAATCCTTCAGTACTTTGAGGTCATGGGCTGAGAGAAGGCTAGTGGTTAAGAGTGCCGACTGCTCTTGCAGAAGGGTCCCGAGGTTCGAGTCCAGCACCCACATGGCGCTAAGAACCATCATTAACTCCAGTTCCAGGGAGAATCCACCCCCCTCTTCTGATCTCCGGTGTGAATTACATGACAGTGCACCTACAGTGCAGACAGTACACTTCAACACATTAAAAAATAATAAAACAAATGGGCTGGAGAGTGGTCTAGCGGTTAAGAGCACCAACTGCTCTTGCAGAGGACCCGGGTTCGATCCCAGCACTCAACATGGTGGCTGAGAACCATCTGTAACTCCAATTTCAGGAGAACTCCCAGTTCCCGGGGAATCGACACCATCTGACTTTTTGCAGCATTGCACGACATGGGTGCAAAGGCTACATGCAGACATACTTCATACACATAAAAAATAAAAAAAAATTAAAAAAAATAATAATTTAAAGGTCATAAATTTGTAGGATTCTATAAACAACTTTGTGTTTCTCTGTGAAACCAGTTAACTTCCTAAAAAGTATAGAAATGATTTGTTTTCTAATTCCCTGTACATCTCTTCTTTTTTTTTTTTTGGTCTTTTCTGGATAGGGTCTCCCTGTAGCCCCAGCTGTCCTGGAACTCACTCTGTAGACCAGGCTGGCCTTGAACTCACAAAGATCTGCCTGCCTCTGCCTCCCAAGTGCTAGGATTAAAGGCGTGCGCCACCACACCTGGCTACATCTCTTCTATAGTGGTGATTTTTTTTTTATGCTTTTTTTTCTTTTATTTTTTTCATTTTTTAAAATTTATTGTTTATATTTTTTTTTTAATTTTATTTCTTTTGTATGTGTATGAATGTACTTTCTGCATGTAGGTTTTTTGCACTGTGTCGTGCAATGCTTTGGTCAGAAGAGGGTCTTGGATTCCCCTGGAACTGGAGTCTCCTGGATTGGAGTTAACAGAGGTTTTTAGCTGCCATATGGGTTCTGGGGATCGAACCGTGTCCTCTGCAAGAGCAGTTGGTGCTTCTTAACATCGGCCATCTCTCCAGCCCCATAAATATTTTTTTTGTTTTTTAAAATTGTTTATCTAGACCCATGTCCCCCACCGATCCCCCGACCCACTAGATTCCCCATTTTAGTCAGTTCTTTGATGCAGGCTTTCTGTTGTTGTTGTGGTGGTGTTGTTCTTTCCACATGCATCACTCCCAACAAGAATAATTTACAACTAGGTTTTAGAGCTAGCTCCACATGATGGGGGATACCATTCGTCGTGTTGTTTTTTCTGGGACTGTGTGTTACTTCACTAAACATAGATATCTTTGAGTTCCATCCATTTACTGCAAAGTTCATGATGTTGTCTTTTGTCTACTGCTGCATAGAACTCCATTGTGTAGATGTAACACATTTTCTCTATCCAACTCGTCAGTTGAGGGCATTGGGTGGTTCCAGCTTTTTGCTATTGTGAACAGAGCTGTAGTAAACATAAGCTGTACATGTATCTCTGCGGTAGAGATCTTGTGGGTATATACCAGGAGTGGTATGGGACTGGGTCAGGTGGTAAGCCCATTTTTAGTCTTCCAAGGGTTCTCCACACTGCTTTCCATAGTGGGCTGTACAAGTTTACATTCCCACCAGCCATGGATGAGTGTTCCCCTTTCCCACAAACCTCTCCAACACTTGTAACATTTGTTTTCTTATCCAGCCAGTCTTATTGGAGTTAATGATATCTTTTAAGATGTTTCTCAGCCATCTTTAATTCTCTCACTTGTGAAGCTCTGTTTAGCTCTTTGCTACATCTATTGAGTGGGTCATTTGTTTTCTTGGTTTTTGAGTAGTTTTAGTACTCTGGAAATCAATGCTTTGTCAGATGTATCTGCAGTGAAGGTTTTCCCTCCTCACTTCTGGGGTTTTCTCTTCACTTCCTTGATTATTTCTTTTGATGTACCGAAGCTTTTGAGTTAATGAGGTCCATTGTCAATTGTCGACCTTAATTCTTGTGCCGCTGCTGTCTGATTTAGGAAGTCTTTCTTATGGCCTAGTCTTGTAGTCTGTGCCAACTTTCTTTCTTTGCCTTCATAGTTTGGGGTTTACCATTAGGTCTTTTTTCACTTGGAGTTGACTTTTTTTTTTTTTTTGTTCTTTTCGAGACGGGTTCTCCCGTAGCCCCAACTGTCCTGAAATGGAGTTGACTTTTGTACAGGGCGAGAGGTAGGGATTTTATTATTTCATTCTTACAAGTGGTGATCCAGTTTGCCAACACCACTTGCTGAAGATGCTTTTCTTATCATGTGTCCGTATTGGCCCCTTGTCAAATATGAGGTGGCTGAAATTGTAAGTGCTCCAAGTTGGATCTTCGGTTTTGTTCCATTGATCAACAGGTCCGTTTTTGTTGCGTACCAAGCTATTTTTTATGACTATAGCCCTGTAGTTTAAAATGTCTGGTATAGGATCCCCCTGTATTGCTCTTTTTGCTCAGGGTCTTTGTTTTTCATAAGAAATTAAGGACTTTTTTTTTTTTTTTTCCAAGCCTGTGAAGAAGAAAACTCTTGGGGTTTTAATTGGGATTGGGTGAATTGATATCGTATATTGTAGTTTGGGTAGAATGGGACATTTTTACAATTGTAATTTTCCCAATCCATGAGGCATGGGAGGCTTTTCCATCTTCTGATGTCTTCTTAATCTTCTTTTCAAGGGTTTAAAATTTTTTTGTAGAGATCTTTGGGTCTTTGGTTAGGTTTTGTTGTTAGGCCTTTTATTGTTTTGTTGAGGCTATGTTGAGTGGAAGTTCTCCTTGATTTTTCTTCATTTGCTTGTTGGTGTAAAGAAAGGCTTACTGATTTTTCTAGGTTTAATTTGTATCCTGCCACTTTACTGAAGGTCTTAATTGTTTCTAGGAGTTTTCTTGTGGTGAATTTTTAGCATTCCTTAAGTAAGTAAACAATCATATCAGCAAAAACGGGATAGCTTGATTCCTCTTTTCAATTAGAACTCCCTTAATTTCTTTCTTGCCTTATTGCCCTAGCAAGGGTTCCAAGCACTATATTGAAAGAGGAGTGGTGACAGGGGGCAGCCTTGCCCAGTGTCCTACCCTTTAAAGGGAATGCTTTTTTTTCACCATATAGTATGATATTGGCTGTGGGTTTCCTGTATATGGCTTTGATTACATTGAGGAATGTCCCTCCAATCCAATTCCACTTAGTAATTTACGCATGAAGGATGCTGGATTTTTGTCAAAGGCTTTCTGCATCAATTGAGTGTTTTTATTTTTTTTTTTTCTTTCCAGTTTTTATATATATACTGAATTTTTGATTTATGTATGTTGAACCATCCCTGCATCTCTGGTATGACTCCACTTGGTCATGATGGATGATCTTCTTGATGTGGGTCTGTATATTGCAAGTTTGCATGTTTTGTTAGTATAGGAGTGATTTTATCAGTTTCCCAGACCCTTTTTTTTTTAGTTGTCAAGAATATATATATATATATGTATAGATTGTATACATAGATAATGTTGGTTTAGTATAAGCCTAGTCTGTGCTTTCAACGCCGTCTTAGGTCCTGCACGCCCCACGGGTGCGCCTGAATATGTGGATCAGTTCCGTGGGGGCACCTCTACAGTGACCAGCCGGTGGGGGGGCCAAAAAGGTGCGGTACCAGTTGGGGCGGGCCGCGCGCTGGGGGGCGGGGGCTGGGGCAAGAACAAGATCAAGTCACACGAAAGGTGGATCTGGAGGTATCGCTCAGTGACAGAGCACTTGCCCAAGACCTTGGGTTTGAGTCCCCAGCCCTGACCTTCCCCAAAAAATAAGAAAGAAAAGAAAAAGTGTTGTAACAGTGATTATAAGCATGAGATCTAAGAGTGATCATTTTAATGTAGATTATGTGCTGTGATTTCCTTTTTCATGAAGCTGGAAATGAAGTTGTGCTTTAGTGTGCTCTCTTCCAGATGTCAAATTCCACCAAAATGAGGTTCTCCTGTAAGGTACTTGGTGTCTCTGAGATTAACAGGAGACACACACTATTTAAAGATTCTTATGTTTTCTTTCTCTTAGGAACCATTGGTTTTGACTATTATTTTATCACTCTTTGTGAAGCTTCACAATGTTCGGGTCAGTATTTTGTAATTTAAGAATATTTGAAGCTGGGTGTGGTGGTGTCACACTTTTTTTTTTTTTTTATTATTATTATATCTTGTAATGTTGTATGATGTTACTGTCTGCATGCAGGTCTGTGCACCCGTTGTGCAATGCTCGGCGGAGGTCAGAGAGGGTCCTCGGATTCCCCTGGAACTGGAGTTCTCCTGGAATTGGAGTTACAGACGGTTCTTAGCCGCCATGTGGGTGCTGGGGATCGAACCGGGTCCTCTGCAAGAGCGCTCGGCTCTTAACCCTAGGCTATCTCTCCAGTCCCGTGATGTACACCTTTAATCCCTCGCACTCAGGAGGGCAGAGGCTGTCAGATTTCTGTGAGTTTCAAGGCAGCCTGGTCTACAGAGTGAGTTCCAGGCCAAGCTAGCTACAGGGAGACCTGTCTCAAAAGCCAAAAAAAAAAAAAAAAAACACGTTGAAAGAAATTTCTTTAAATCATACTGTTGAAATAGCACATTTTCTCTTTTTCTAAAAGGAGGACATTGTGAATGATATCACAGCTGAACACATTTCTATTTGGCCGTCTTCTATTCCCAAGTAAGTAGCAGTATAACTTACTTATTCAGAAATCACCCTGATTGGTATAGACAGATAACCTTCAGTACTTTGAAGGTCATGGGCTGGAGAGAAGGCTCAGTGGTTAAGAGTGCCGACTGCTCTTGCAGAGGTCCCGAGTTCGAGTCCCAGCACCCACATGGCGGCTAAGAACCATCATTAACTCCAGTTCCAGGGGAATCCCACACCCTCTTCTGATCTCCGGGGAATTACATGACACAGGTGCACCAACCTACGTGCAGACAGTACACTCATACACATTAAAAAATAATAACAATATGGGCTGGAGAGATGGTCTAGCGGTTAAGAGCACCAACTGCTCTTGCAGAGGACCCGGGTTCGATCCCCAGCACTCACATGGTGGCTGAGAACCATCTGTAACTCCAATTTCAGGAGAACTCCAGTTCCAGGGGAATCTGACACCCTATTCTGACCTTTGCAGCATTGCACGACATGGGTGCACAAGCCTACATGCAGACAGTACATTCATACACATAAAAATAAATAAAAAATTAAAAAAATAATAATTTAAAGGTCATAAATTTGTAGGATTCTATAAACAACTTTGTGTTTCTCTGTGAAACCAGTTAACTTCCTAAAAAGTATAGAAATGATTTGTTTTCTAATTCCCTGTGACATCTCTTCTTTTTTTTTTTTTTTGGTCTTTTTTCTGGATAGGGTCTTCCCTGTAGCCCCAGTGTCCTGGAACTCACTCTGTAGACCAGGCTGGCCTTGAACTCAACAAGCTTGCCTGCCTCTGCCTCCAAGTGCTAGGACTAAAGGCAGTGCGCACCACACTGGCTATCTTTTTGTGTGTTTTTTTTTTATGCTTTTTTTCTTTATTTATTTTTTCATTTTTTAAAATTATTGTTTAATATTTTTTTTTTAATTTATTTATTTTTGTATGTGTATGAATGTCTGTCGCATTAGGTTTGTGCACCTGTGTCGTGCAATGCTGTGGTCAGAAGAGGGTCTTGGATTCCCCTGGAACTGGAGTTCTCCTGGAATTGGAGTTACAGACGGTTCTTAGCTGCCATATGGGTGCTGGGGATCGAACTTGGGTCCTCTGCAAGAGCAGTTGGTGCTCTTAACCACTCGGCCATCTCTCCAGCCCCATAAATATTTTTTTGTACAAGATTATGTTACAAATTGAATCTAGACCCATGTCCCCCACCCAGTCCCCCGACCCACTAGATTCACCATTTTGGTCAGTTCTTTGATGCAGTCTTTTCTGTTGTTGTTGGTGGTGTTGTTCTTTCCAACATGCATCACTCCCAACAAGAAATATTTACAACTAGGTTATTAGAGCTAGCATCCACAGATGAGGGATACCATTCGTCGTTTGTTTTTCTGGGCCACTGTGTAACTTCACTTAACATAATATCTTGTATTCCAATCCATTTACCTGCAAAGTTCATGATGTGTGTCTTTTTCTACTGCTGCATAAAACTCCATTGTGTAGATGTAACAATTTCTCTAATCCACTCGTCAGTTGAGGGGCATTTGGGTTGGTTCCAGCTTTTGCTATTGTGAACAGAGCTGTAAATAAACTAGCTGTAATGTATCTCTGCGGTAAGATGAGTCTTGTGGGATATACCCAGGAGTGGTATGACTGGGTCAGGTGGTAAGCCATTTTAGTCTTCCAAGGGTTCTCACACTGCTTTTCATAGTGGCTGTACAAGTTTACATTCCCACCAGCAATGGATGAGTGTTCCCCTTTCCCCACAACCTCTCCAGCACTTGGTATCATTTGTTTTCTTGATCCTAGCCATTCTTATTGGAGTAAGATGATATCTTTTAAGATGTTTCTCAGCCATCTCTTAATTCCTCACTTGTGAAGTCTCTGTTTAGCTCTTTGCTACATCTATTGAGTGGGTCATTTGTTTTCTTTGGTTTTTGAGTAGTTTATGTACTCTGGAAATCAATGCTTTGTCAGATGTATCTGCAGTGAAGGTTTCCTCCCACTCTGTGGGTTTTCTCTTCACTTCCTTGATTATTTCTTTTGATGTACAGAAGCTTTTGAGTTTAATGAGGTCCCATTTGTCAATTGTCGACCTTATTCTTGGTGCAGCTGCTGTCTGATTTAGGAAGTCTTTTTCTTATGCCTATGTCTTGTAGTCTGCTGCCAACTTTTTTCTTTTGCCTTCATAGTTTTGGGGTTTCACATTGAGGTCTTAATCCATCTGGAGTTGACTTTTTTTTTTTTTTTTTTTTGTCTTTTCGAGACAGGGTCTCCCTGTAGCCCCAACTGTCCTGAAATGGAGTTGACTTTTGTACAGGGCGAGAGGTAGGGATTAATTTCATTCTTCTACAAGTGGTGATCCAGTTTTTTGCCAACACCACTTGCTGAAGATGCTGTCTTTTCCCATTGTGTCGTCTTGGCCCCTTGTCAAATTGAGGTGGCTGAAATTGTAACGTGCTAAGTTTGGATCTTCGGTTTTTTTCCATTGATCAACAGGTCTGTTTTTGTGGCCAGTACCAAGAGTATTTTTATGACTATAGCCCTGTCAGTATAAAGTCTGGTATAGAGATCCCCTGTATGTGCTCTTTTTGCTCAGGGTCTTTTGTTTTTCCATAAGAAATAGGACTTTTTTTTTTCCAAGCCTGTGAAGAAACTCTTGGGATTTTAATTGGGATTGGGTTGAATCTGTATATTAGTTTGGGTAGAATTGACATTTTTACAATGTTAATTTTCCCAATCCATGAGCATAGGAGGCTTTTCCATCTTCTGATGTCTTCTTCAATCTTCTTCTTCAAGGGTTTAAAATTTTTGTTGTAGAGATCTTTGGTGTCTTTGGTTAGGTTTGTTGTTAGGCATTTTATTGTTTTTGAGGCTATTGTGAGTGGGAAGTTCTCCTTGTATTTCTTCATTTGCTTGTTGGTGTAAAGAAAGGCTACTGATTTTTCTAGGTTAATTTTGTATCCTGCCACTTTACTGAAGGTCTTAATTGTTTCTAGGAGTTTTCTGGTTGAATTTTTAGCATTCCTTAAGTAAACAATCATATCAGCAAAACGGGATAGCTTGACTTCCTCTTTTCCAATTAGAACTCCCTTAATTTCCTTTTCTTGCCTTATTGCCCTAGCAAGGGTTCCAAGCACTATATTGAAAAGGAGTGGTGACAGGGGGCAGCCTTGCCGAGTTCCTACCTTTAAAGGGAATGCTTTTATTGTTTCACCATATAGGATGATATTGGCTGTGGGTTTCCTGTATATGGCTTTGATTACATTGAGGAATGATCCCTCCAATCCAATTCCTTCTAGTACTTTAAGCATGAAGGGATGCTGGATTTTTGTCAAAGGCTTTTTCTGCATCAATTGAGATGATTGTGTGTTTTTTATCCTTCAGTTCATTTATATATCTGATGATATTTTTTTATTTTTGTATGTTGAACCATCCCTGCATCTCTGGTATGACTCCAACTTGGTCATGATGGATGATCTTCTTGATGTGGGTCTGTATGCAATTTGCATGTATTTTGTTTAGTATAGTAGTGATTTTATCAGTTTCCCAGACCCTTTTTTTTTTTAGTTGTCATAGGAATATATATATATATGTTTTTTCTTAATAGCCTAGTCTTGCTTTCAACTCAGTCTTATTTCCTCAGCCTCACAAGTGCTAAAGTTACAGGTGTGTACCACCATACCAGCTTTTTGGTTCAAAATTTCTTACCATTTCTGCTTTCCCGCTTTTTTTCTTTTTCTTTTCAAGACAGGGTCTCCCTGTAGCCCCAGCTGTCCTGGAACTCACTCTGTAGACCAGGCTGGCCTTGAACTCACAAAGATCCACCTGCCTTTGCCTCCCGAGGGCTAGGATTAAAGGCGTCCCATCTGCTTTCCCTCTTAATCTTAGTGTGTGCTTGAAGGTCCAGTCTCATTTTTAGTTTATCACTCCTAATGGCATCTTTGAAGAAGAAAAGATTTTAGTAGGTAAGTAAACAGGCAATACAGTGAAATGAAAGTATTTTATCATTTTATCCCCATCTTAGAGTTAGAGATTGGAAGTAGAAGCTGGCCATGGTGATTCATGCCTATAAGCCCAGCTCTCAGAAGGCTGAGGCAGGAGGATCTCTGTGAATTTGAGACCAACTTGTGCTTCATAGTAAGACCTTATCTCGCTTCCTAACTCCTCCTCACCCACCCCCCCAAATCTCTCCAATAATAGAGAAAAGGGATTTGGAACGTTAGAGTGGGTAAATAACTTCTTGTCCATGTCTGTGTTTCCTAAAGCAGTACCATGCATTATTTACATGCCCATGCTCTACAACGTTCATGAATATAAACGTGCTTCTCATTTTTTAAATTTTTTTTTTTTTAATTTTTTAAAATTTATTTTTATATGTGTATGAATGTACTGTCTACATGTAGGTTTGTGCACCCGTGTCGTGTAATGCCGAGGAGGGCAGAAGAGGGTGTCGGATTCCCCTGGAACTGGAGTTCTCCTGGAATTGGAGTTACAGATGGTTCTCAGCTGCCATGTGGGTGCTGGGGATCGAACCCGAGTCCTCTGCAAGAGCAGTTGGTGCTCTTAAACCGCTAGGCTATCTCTCCAGCCCTATTTATTACTTTTTTATGTCTATGAGTGTACTGTCTGCATGTAGTTTGGTGCACCCGTGTCGTGCAAATATAAAATTTGGTATATAGCAATGCAAGAATCAGGTAGAGACAATTTTTTGTCCTCACTCCTTTTTTAAAATGGGGCTGGAAATTGAGCCCACGGCTGTTAGTATACTAGATAGGCATGCTGTCACTGAGCTACATTCCTAACCCCCAATTTTGTCTTTGTAGTTGGTGGCTTCAGTTACTGTATTTCTTACCTCTGTGACCTCTTTAGCTGTAGTTTAGACTTGTCACAGTTGATTTCCAGTTTAAGAAGCAGAGAGTATCTGAACCATACCTCTAGGCCTACTAGGTATAAAATCTTGAGTAGCTTGCTTTCTTTAGCGCTTACTGCCGGATGTGGTGGCACACACCTTTGATTCCAGCACTCGGGAGGCAGAGTCTGTCAGATCTTTGTGAGTTGAAGGACAGCTGGGGCTACAGGGAGACCCTGTCTTGAAAAGACCAAAAAAAAAAAAAAAAAAAAAAAAAAAAAAGAAAAAAAGGAATAGCGCTTACCTTGGAAATTGAGGATTAAATAAATTGGTCTGTTTTCTGATCTAGATGTTTAGAATATGTTCAGGCACATAGTGGGGTTAACTTATCTTTTATGATACTTGACAAGAAAAAGTATTAATCCTGATCAGGAGCCCTTATTGATTCCAAAGATAGCAACTTCAAGAGTAGTAAGGACACTGGGTGAATTGTTACCATTTTAAGACTTACAGCTCTGTGGCTAGAATTCTTAGACCTGTTAACATTTTATAGATTCTGTAAAACCGGTTTACTCATTTAGCTGTAAATAAAGAGTTGGCTATTTGCTAATAGTGCCGTAGTTCCTTCCTTACTGTAAAATTTTAACCTCCTCAGTCCAACAGAAACACTTGGTCAAGTTCCCCTGTAACTGGCTGTGGCTTAACCTTGTGTTCCTCTGAATCTGTGGCCTGTATTTTCTTCCACTGAGCTTTTTTTTTTTTTGGGGGGGGGTGTTATCTGTCTTTTCTTGTTCTATAGTCCCAGGCTTTCACCATTAACTCAGCACAGAACATGTGGCACTGTCAACTGTTTTCTTGATTGTGTCAGTACAGAAAACACAGAGGTAATATGTTTGCCACTGAACATACAACTGTGTTAGGGTCAGGGAAACAGCAAATCCAGGACTGAGTCTTATGAGAAATCCAGGGTAGATCTGAAGTCAGAGAGAAGTAGTAGTAGGATTCGAACCTTTGGGTTTTTTGTTTTGTTTTGTTTTTAACATCTTCTAGAAAACAGAACTTTATTATTTTTGTTCCCTATATGTAATGCTAATAGTAGAGGTGAGGATTTTATCTATTGGGGCTCCTGAAATTTTGGCCAGGTCTTTTTTTTTTTTAATAACTGCATGTACAGAATTTGAAATATGGATTAATCTGAAATAATTTTTTTAGCCTCCAGTCTGTGGACTTTGAAGCTGTAGCAATCACGGTGAAAGAACTAGTTCGATACACACTCAGTATAAATCCAAACAACCATTCTTGGTTAATTATTCAAGCAGACATTTATTTTGGTAAGTGAGATATTGGTTGCTTTATAGTTTGTGTAGCACTCTTAGAAGTAAAAGTAAATATATTAAACATTATAATAGTCTTATCATACTTTGTCTTTTTTTGAGAGTTGCCCATCTTTCTTGGTAAGTTGAGAATATACTGTTTATGCAGTTTATATTGGCTACCTCTTTCCTTTTTTTAAAATAATGGATTAAAAAAAATAATGATTTTTTTTTTCCGTAAAAGGTTGGTTAAATATTCTTAATAGGGGTAGAGCTTCTTTTGTAAAATTGCTGTATAAAAATTGTAGAAAGGGCCTGGTAAGATAGCTCTATGGTAAAGTTGTTTATTGACAAGCCTGGCAACCTGTGTTGGAGCCCCAGAACTCACATGGTGTAAGAAAAGAACTTGACTCCTGCAGGTTATCCTCTGATCTCATGGTACATGTAAAAATTATAAATAGACATTTAAAGGTAGAAGATATTTAAATGTAGAAGATAGAAATTTCCATGCATCTACCGTTCAGCTTAAATAACAACTCATAGCTAGTACTTTTTCTTTTGTAGTCTTAGTTATATCATTGGTCTCTCCAGATCATTCTGGAGCCAAAAATGGCTGATTTTTTGGGGGAAGAAAGGTCAAGAGAGAGAACCTTGTGTAGCCCAGGATAGCCCTAAATTAACAATGTAGCCAAGAAGAACCTTAAACTCCCATTATGTTGCCTCTGTCTTCCAAGTGATGGGATTATAGGCATATCCCACCACAACCAGCTAATGGCTGATTTTAATTCTATATGTATGAGTGTTGTCTCTGAATGTAAGTATACCTGTGTTTTGCCATGCCTACAGAGGCCAGAAGAGGATATTGGAACCCCTCGAATTGGACAGTTAGTTAACATATGGGTGGGTGCTGGGAACTGAACCCAGATCTTCTACCAGAGCAGCCAGTGCTCCTAACTGCTGAGCCATCTTTCCAACCCCTGATTGCTGATTTTTTTTTTTTTTTTTGTCCTTTCGAGACAGGGTCTCCCTGTAGTCCTAGCTGTCCTGGAACTCACTCTGTAGACCAGACTGGCCTTGAACTCACAAAGATCCACCTGCCTCTGCCTCCCAAGTGCTAGAATTAAAGGTGTGTGCCACGACACCCAGCTAATTGCTGATTTTTAATAATCTTGTTTATTCCAGAGTTCCAAAAGAACTCATTACCAATTTTTTGGCTTTTTGAGATCAGGTCTCCTTGTAGGCCCAGCTATCCTGGAATTGGCTATGTAGACCAGGGTGGCCTAGAACTCAAAGAGATCTGCCTTCCTCTGACTTCTGAGTGCTGGGATTAAAGGTGTGCTCTACCATGCCTGTCCCATTATTTTAAATTTTATATGAATGTGTCATGTAGTACCCATGGAGGACAGAAGAAGGGGTTGTAGTCCCCTGGTACTGGAGTTAAAGTTTTTAGCTGTCCTATGAGTACTGGGAATTGCATCTGGCTCTTCTGCAAGAACAGCCAGTGCTGCTGGGCATGGTGGTGCACACCTTTAATCCCAGCACTCAGGAGGCAGAGGCAGGCGGATAGATCTCTGAGTTCAAGGCCAGCATGGTCTACACAGTGAGTTCCAGGATACCCTATCTCAAAAAAAAAAAAAAAAGAGAAGAGAACAGCTAGTGCTGCCAACCACTGAACCATCTCTCCACCCTAATTGCCAAATCTTAATGTTTAATTGCAGGCTAGGTAAAGATTTTTTTTTTTTCCTGAGACAGGGTCTCCTTGTAGCCTTAGCTGGCCTGGAACTCACTCTGTAGACCAGGCTGGCCTTAAACTCACAGAAATCTGACAGCCTCTGCCTCCTGAGTGCTAGGATTAAAGGTGTGTACCACCCGGCCTGGCTGGAAGATGGTTCTTTTTTTTTTTTTTTTTATTAATTTTATTTATTTCTGTATGTGTATGAATGTACTGTCTGCATGCAAGTTTGTGCACCCGTGTCGTGCAACGCCGCGGAGGTCAGAAGAGGGTATCGGATTCCCCTGGAACTGGAGTTCTCCTGGAAATGGAGTTTCAGACGGTTCTTAGCCGCCATGTGGGTGCTGGGGATCGAACCGGCGTCCTCTGTAAGAGCGGTCGGCGCTCTTAACCGCTAGGCTATCTCTCCAGCCCCCTGGAAGATGGTTCTTAGTTACCATGTGGGTGCTAGGAATCGAACTCTGGTCCTCTGCTAGAGCAGTCAGTGCTCTTGACTGCTGAGCCATCTCTCCAGCCCTGATAAAGATTCTAAACTACCTTCAAATATTAGAATATATTTCTAGTTTGGGTAGTTAAATAAGAACCTCCGTACAATAAATTCTGTGCTAGCAAATTTAGTGAGAAATCTATTTTTAAATGTTTTTAAAAAATATTTTTGTGTTTAGAGCATATTGACTGCATGTGTGTAAGTTCTCCCATGTGCCCATGGAGGTCAGAAGACAGTGTCCAGATGTCCTGGAACTGGAGTTAGCTGCTCTGTGGGGGTGCTGAGAATTGAACCTGGGTCCTTTGCAAGAGCAGCCAATTCTCTTAACTGCTGAGCCATCCAAGCCCCTACATTTTTTAAATGCAGTTTGTTTTGTCAGTTGTCCTGAATAAGTTTTTATCACTTCTAGGCCTTTTGGCCAAGATCAAGTGCAAATGCAAAGCTTTACCTTTTTTTTCTTTTTCTTTTTGAGACAGAGTCTTCCAGACTGGCCTTGAATTCACAGAGATCAACCTGCATCTATCTCTGGAATTAAAGGCATGCACACCACACCCAGCTCCTTTTACCATTTTTTTTTTTTTTATTAAATTTATAGCCTTGCATGGTGGTGTACATTTTTAATCCCAGCACTCGTGGGGCCGAGGCAGGTGGATCTTTGAGCTCAAGTTCAGCTTGGTCTGTATATCGAGTTCTAGCGCAGTAGGGGCTACAGGGAAACCCTGTATCAAAAAGACCAAAATGGAGAAAAAAAATTAAACTTATGTATGTGCATAATGCAGATGTAGAAGTCAGTGGACAGACAATTCGTTGGGGTCAGTTCTTCCCTTCCACCATAGGGTCCTAGGGACGGAACTTGTGTGATCAGGCTTGTGTCAGTACCTTTATTCTCTCAGCCAGCTCACTGGACCCAAAATTTTATCGTTAATTTGTGGTTTGAATTGACTTCAACTTTTATATTTTAAAGACAAATATTCTTTACCTCTGTTTTCTATTTCAGCAACAAATCAGTATTCAGCAGCTCTTCACTATTACCTTCAGGCTGGAGCTGTGTGTTCTGATTTCTTTAATAAGGCTGTGCCACCTGATGTTTATACAGACCAAGTGAGTTGCTTTGTGGGCTTGCTTTCTTCTTCTCTACCTTGCACATGTTTTTCTTCATGAGCCTCCTTAGGTCATTCCACATATGTAATGATAACTCCAAAGTTGATGCTATCCATTTGGTTTTGGCTTTTTTTGAGACAGGGTATTAAGATGCTGCCCAGTGGCCTTGAACTTAGAGTGATTCTCATGCCTCGGCATGGTGGCTAAGAACCTTCTTTAAGCTGGGCATGGTGACACACGCCTTTAATCCCAGCATTCAGGAGGCAGAGGCAGACGGTTCTTTGAGTTCAAGGCCAGCCTGGTCTACATAGTGAGTTCCAGGTCAGCTGGGGCTACAGAGAGACCCTGTCTCAGAATAAACAACAACAAAACCTTCAAACGCTTATAATGGTTCTGTACTAGTTTTTTTTACTGTTTTTTTGAGACAGGGTCTTCGTGTAGCCCCAGCTGTCCTGGAACTCACTATATAGACCAGGCTGGTCTTGAACTCACAGGGATCTGCCTGCCTCTGCCTCTTGAGTGCTAGGATTTCAGGTGTGCGCCACCACACTCGGCTCTGTGTTAGATTTTTTTTAAGTGAATATTGCAATAATACTGTGATTTTGTGGTGTTAGTGATCAAACCCTGGGCTTTGTGTATGCTAGTTGAGAGCTACATCCCCAACCCTACTATTAACATTACTCATTCTAATTACAGATTTGGCCCGTTGACATAAGTTTAATATGCATTGCTGTTTGTTTTTTGGCCACTTGTATAATTTATAAATGAAAATTTTCAATGCTTAAAAAGAGTGTCCTAGTTTGTCTTCCATTGCTGTGACAAAACACTCTGACCGAAACCAACTTGGGGAGGAAAGGGTTTATTCAGCTTACATCTCCTGGGTCACAGTTGATCACTCAGGGAGCCCAAGGTAAGAACTCAGGGCAGGAACCTGGAGGCAGGAGCTGAAGCACAGGCCATGGAGGAATGCTGTCCACTGGCTTGCTCCTGGCTTGCTCTCTGGCTCATGCCCAGCCTGCCTTCTTATACTGTCACTGCTCAACAATCAAGACAATACACCACAGATGTGGCCACAGGCCAATCCAATGGAGCAAATTCCCCAATTGAGGCTCCCTCAACCCAGGTGTGTCAAGTTGACACTAAAGCTATCCAGCACAATTGACCCCTTGTCAACTTGACACACAAAACACATCACTATTAAACCACCACCTTTCCAGTTCTTATCCCCAAAATATGATGTTAACATGAATCACAACCTAAGACAGTACAACCTCAAAAGCCTCACAGTCCTTAAAATGTCCAAACACTTAAAAGTCCAGTCTATTAAAAGTCTCCTAACTGTGGGCTGCTGCAAAATCCAAAACAAGTACTGTCTTATTTCAAAGGGAAGAATCAGGCACTCTCAAACAAAACCTAAGTCCAGCAAGTAGCTCAAGGCTGGACACCTGGGATCCACTCACGATCTTCTGGGCTCCAAAGGGTCTCGGCAGCTCCCCCTCTCCGACTCTGCCGTCCGTGGCACACTCATCTCGCAGGCCCAGGCCGACTCCATTCTACACCTACCGCTGCTCTTGGTGGTCGTCCCAGGGTACCGGCATCTCCAAAAAGCTGGGGTCGCTACTGAAACTGAGGCAGCACCTTCACCAATGGTCTCTTCTGACCTCTCCTGGTGCAAAGCCTCAGCTTCTCTCCATGACCCCTGCAATCCTGGGGTCTTCACAGCAACCGAGGTGCACTTCCACCAATGGTCTTTCCTGACCTCTCACAGTGCCAAGCCTCGGCTGCTCTCTGTGACCCCCTCAAATTTCAACACCGGAACCATATAGGAGACTCTTACACGTTACCAAGTCCGGCTTCTGGCTCGAGATGGAGGCTCAGGCCCTTTCTGGGTCACAGCTTCTGTGTGCTGACCTTGAAGATATTCTCCCCAGAAGATTTCACCTCAGTGATGCTGGTCTCTTGTTACTTACAGCTGATTTTTCAGCCCCAGCTAACCAGCATCAATTGCCCCAGTACCACAAAAGTTTCACTTCAGGTTCTGGTCTCTTGTTACTTACAGCTGATTCTCCACAGCCCCAGCTGACCAGAACCCACAGATTACACAGTCCTGATGATCTCTGCTCTCCTTTGAAACTAGAAACTTCACAAGCCAGGCCTCCATCTTCTACAACTCCTTCAGCAAAACTGCTCCAAGCTCCACAGCAATGATCTTTAGGCATTCAATGATCTTCCCAGCCCAAAGTTCCAAACGCCTCCACAATCCTTCCCCAAAACACCAAGGTCAGGTCTGTCACAGCAATACCCCACTCTTCTGGTACCAATTTCTGTTCTAGTTTGTCTTCCATTGCTGTGACAAAACACTCTGACCGACACCAACTTGGGGAGGAAAGGGTTTATTCAGCTTACATCTCCTGGGTCACAGTTGATCACTCAGGGAGCCCAAGGTAAGAACTCAGGGCAGGAACCTGGAGGCAGGAGCTGAAGCACAGGCCATGGAGGAATGCTGTCCACTAGCTTGCTCCTGGCTTGCTCTCTGGCTCATGCCCAGCCTGCCTTCTTATACTGTCACTGCTCAACAATCAAGACAATACACCACAGATGTGGCCACAGGCCAATCCAATGGAGCAAATTCCCCAATTGAGGCACCCTCAACCCAGGTGTGTCAAGTTGACACTAAAGCTATCCAGCACAAAGAGTTTTGAAGTAAGATTAGAAGAGTTTTAGTATTAATTTTTTTATACCACTTTTAAATTAGCAACCAAAGAGAGTGAATGGAAAGTAATGTGTTCCCATACACCTGGTGTCCTCTCATTCCCTCACTGCTGTACCTCTGTTGACATTCTATACCAGAGTGGCACATTTGTTATAATCCATGGTAGCTAGTTTCTCAAAATAATTTTCTTTTTATAGGTAATAAAACGAATGATAAAGTGCTGTTCTTTGCTGAATTGTCATACACAGGTTAGTTATGATACTCCAGTATTGGCTTATTTTCATGGTGTTAAGGTTATATGTAAATTTATATACTGGGAAGTAACTTCTATTTTTTTCTATCATAATTACTTAGATTCATGGCATATTCTATTAATTTTTTTAGTAATTTGTGGAAAACTAGAGTGAAAGTGTGAATTAGTTAACATTAAACTTCTTAAATAGAAAAGAAGCCCTGGAAGTGTGTTTTCTTCTGTTTACTATTAGATATGTATACTAGTCATTGGGGAAATGCAAATCACCTAGGGATATGGAAAAATTAGAGCCCTCATATACTATCACAAATATGAAAGGTGTATCTGTGAATAATTTGGCAGCTCCTCAAGACGTTAAACATAGGGATTTCCAGATGACCCGGCAGTTCCACTTTCAGGTTAATACCAAGAGAAATATGTCTGCAAGAGGATAGGGGTGCACACCTTTAATCCTAGCACTCAGGAGACAGAAGCAGGTGAGATGCCTGTGAGTTCAAGGCTAACCTGGTCTATAGTATTGAGTTCTAGGCCAGCCAGGTCTATAGTGAAATCCTGCCTCAAAAAAAAAAAAAAAATAATAATAATAATAATAAAGTAAAAAAAAATGGAAATATGTCTGCAGAAAAAGTTGCACTTCAATGATGTTCATGGTGGGAACATTCACTGGAGCCAAAATACAGAAGGAAAAAAAAATCTCAGTGTCTGCCACACAATGAATGTTTCAGTAAAACGTGATGTATACATTGAAATTCTGCAGCTATGTACAGGAATGAATTATAGATAAGCACTACAAGATACAGTTGTGCTAAGTGAAAGACAAAAAGTGATTCATTATGAATATGATTCCGTTTATAAGAAATGCCCCAAATAGGCAAGTCTATAGAGACAGAAGTTACGAGTTAATGAATATCAGAGGCTTGATGGGGGAGAGAACGGAAAGTTCCTGCTACTGGACATGAGATTTCTGTGTGTGTGTGTAACAAAAATGTTTTAGAATTAATGGTTGTACAATTTATAATGTATACAAAGAAATACTGCATTGTACTCTTGAATAGGGTAATTTTTATGGTGCAGGAACTAATATAAATGCTTTCAATTTTTTTTTTTAATTTTATTTTTGTATGTGTATGAGTGTACTGTCTGCATGTAGGTCTGTGCACCCGTGTTGTGCAATGCCGCGGAGGTCAGAAGAGGGTCTCGGATTCCCCTGGAATTGGAGTTACAGATGGTTCTTAGCTGCCATGTGGGTGCTGGGGATCGAACCCAGGTTCTCTGCAAGAGCAGTCGGTGCTCTTAACTGCTAGGCTGTCTCTCCAGCCCCTTGGTTTGTATTCTTTTTCCCAATACTGGGAATTAACCCAGATCTTCACAAATGCGAGGCAAGTGTTCTAACACTGAGCTACACCCCCAGTTCCCTCTAGTTTTCTTTTCTTTTTTTTTTTTTTAATTTTATTTATTTCTGTATGTGTATGAATGTACTGTCTGCATGCAAGTCTGTGCACCCGT